>SRPP01000342.1:0-27241 GCA_018360055.1 Claviceps monticola
AAAAAAAAAAAAAAAAAAAAAAAAAAAAAAACGAGTCTTGGAACCAAATGGGTGCATAAATAACACGGAATCGCAAAAAAGAGATGTGGTGAGATAGCAAAAAAAAAACATCGTATAACCAGACTAACATCTCGTCCAGTCCTGGATCTTCTCCCCCTCTATCCACGCTCCCTCTGGCAATCCCCTTCTTCTCCCCTCCACAGCCTCCTCTCCCTCCGCACTTGGTGGGCTGGCTACTCCGGTGATCCCTACTTTGCCAATCTGACACCCGAGCCATGGCTAGAGGGATTTCTTTATGTCGAGGCCCTCGTGCAGTTCCCCCTGACGGTGTATCTGGTCTGGAAGTTCTCTCAGGGGCTGGGGCTGGGGCAGAGATGCACGTCTGGTCCGACGGAGCTGGCTGGCCTGGCGTATGGGTGCGTGACGTTTATGGGCGCCTTGGCATGTTGTTGCGATTTGTGGCATATGGGACCCGAGAGGGTGCGTGGTGACTGCTGGGGACAGCTGTTTTGGGGGACGTATCTGCCTTTTTGTGTCGTTCGTGAGTTACCGTGTCCCCCCCCCCTCTAACCTCGTTTCTCACGTTTTCCCTCTCATCTCAAGTATTGTGCGAGAGCAAAATCAGAAATATCAGAAGATGGAGAGAGTAGAAAAGGAAAGAAAGGAGTGAAGGAAAAGAGGACGGACGGAAAGATGAGAGCTAACTTCTTGGTAGCGGCCGTGATGGCTGTTGATATGTTTCTGAGGTTGTTGCCTCGCGTACAATCGACGGAGTCGACAGCGCTGAGAGCAACAAAGTAGCATGTTTTGCTATTGTTTTTGCAGAGGGAGACAGACGCGGAGGAGAGAGCAGAATCACATGTCTGTGTATATCATGCACGCAGACACATATCATGTGAACGAGTATATGTATCAATCGAGCTCCGTAGAGCCGCGGATGAGAGAGGAAAGACAGACATAGGTAGTTCCATGGGTCTAGGACACACCCACCCACATGGACACACAATACCATCCAGAGCATGCATCATATGAATCCAACTTCTGTGCTGCTGACTTTCATTCATGCTCACCAGAGCCAAAACACGGCTATCCCGCTCGCTGCCCATCGTAGAATTAGTCCAGCATATCTTGTACAGCCGGTCAAGAATCGCTGCGTCTTCATATTTTGCCCCTCATATCTCATACACAACCCGCTTTTGTTTCCCGCTATATGCACAAGCATACATGAATGCAGAGACCAACTTAAACAAACAAGCTTGTAAGAAAAAGAGATATGTACATAATAGAATAGCAAGAAAATGTATGACAAAAGTCCGCTCCGAGCACTAGAATCGGTCGACATTAATCCTTCCTCTTGGAATACCCCCACCCATTGCCAACACCAGTCGTATTCAGCCCGTAGCCCAGGGGAGTCGCACCACCCATAGGCCGCCCTTTGAGTCTCCTGGGCAGAACAACGCCCAAAGTGTACAGTCCCGCCAAAGCAGCACCGGCACCAAACGACACGAAGCTGTAAAAGACCGTGCTGGCATAGATGTGGCCTCCCAGGCCCCGCCATTCCACCTTGCCCTCCGTCTTGGGCAGATGCGGCGTCGGGAACCATCGCACAGAGAAGCTCAGAGGCAGCGGCTCGCCCGGGATGATGCGCGCCGTCTGCGATCCCTGCATGTGGCTCAGCGGACTGGTGCTATACGCGATGGCCGAGTCAAGCACACCGCTGTCATGGGGTCGCAGGTGGTGCTTCGGCATGCTGTGCAGCAACACGTTCATGTGTGTGCTGATGTGCATGTGGCTCATCTGCAGAGTGCCCGCCAGCGCAAACATCAGGGGGATATACTCCTGGGGTCGAGGTTTTTCGCCCACGATCTCGACCTCAGCGGGGGGTCGTGCCGGCAGACGGCATGACATGGGGGCGTCGTTGTGGATGTAGAATTCGAGCAGGTGGAAGAAGGGGTCGGAGATGAAGTCGAGGGTGCAGTTGAGCTCGTTCTCGTAGCCGTAGTGGAATTCGAGTGGCTTGCCTGTCTCGTTGCAGATGGGGAAGGGCACCCATTCGAGGTCATGGTTGGAGAGTTCAATGTGTTCGCCTGTTTCCCTGTGTAGTAGGAAGACAAGAGCAGAGGGTTAGCACAGAACTTCATCTCAAGTCGATCCATGAACTCCCTTGATCAACAAGCTTCATTCTCGGGTCTGCAAGCAAAGCCAAAAGAAAAACTGGTCGCCTGCTTCGCCTGCTTCGCCTGCTTCGCCTCCTCACTCCCTCATTCCCTCGCTCTCTTCCCTTCTGGAGAACTTACGAGCTTCGATTCATACATTCCACCTTAATGGGCGCATTGTAATGGTATGCCGGCAACCCGTCCAGATCGTGATGCTGCTTTGAGGCCACGACCCCCGTGACCCCCAGGCCCAGCACCACAGCTAGGAGGGCACGCATCGGATGAATGCAACGCGACGGTTCGGGCCAAACGAGAGCAAACGAAAGGTGGGCAGACAAATTATATAGAGAAGAAAAAAAAGGCGATTCCGACATATAGACCCGAAAACATGAAGACAAAGAATGACACGCGAATCAGGGAGTCAGTCGAACGAGAAAAAGAGCCCCAGGTCAAGACTCAGGACTCAAGACTCAAGACTCAAGACTCAAGACTCAAGACACAAGATTAAAGACTCAATTGGCGTTACAGGAGTTTCTTCGCCCAACCGTTTTCGACGACAGCGACCTGCGCGCGATCAAGTCATAGCAGAGGCACACTGGGGGAAAACGTCGACCGCACAACGAACGATGGGACTCACTCGGGCGGGACTCGGGAGACACGTTATGTATGTATAAAAACTTACATATGACGAACCTAGTCGTACGGTAATTCGTTGGTTCGGTTTCTGCGAATAAGCTCCTAGCTATGTAGCTTCCTTCCTGCAGTTCCTGCCCCAATCCACCCCCGGGGCCTTGTCTCCGCAGCTCGCTCTAATGACGTGTGCGACGGCTGTGGCGTCATGCATGTCCAAGAAAAGGGGGTACCTACATGTATGTAATACGACACGATGAAAGAAAACCAACAAATCGACTTATTTATTCATGCCTTAAAGCGCCCGCCGGCCCCAGCTGTGCTACACACAATCCCTAAAAATGAATATTAAACAAAACAAACCCGAAGCGCATGAAAAGAAAGATAGTCTTGCTTTTCACGTCTTGCGTGCCATGTTACCTTGTGTCTTCTTGTTCGTGTCTTGCATCTTGCGCCCTGCCTGCCTTGCGATATCACATCATATCCTGTCCAAACTTATATGAATCGCAAACTCCCTGACGGTGCCCTCTCAATTAACCCCCCGACCTCCCTCCTCAACGCCTTCACCAGCCTTCTGATGTCAGCCAATTCCGCACCCCCCGTGTTATGGCCCTGTCCCGGCGGCGGCAAAGCCTCCTCACACCGTCTCAGCAAGTCCCCGATCGCCGGTCCCAAAGATCCGCCCTTGCCTGTGCCGCCGCGGCGCCGTACCTCTGCTACCCACTCATTCACGACAAAGGCGAGAATCTCAATGATGCGGGTGCGCGCCGCGCCGCTGAAGCCGTAGTCTCGCGTGTCGAAAATGCCCTCCAGGACCCGCACAATCATGTCGTGGGATACACCGAGCGAGAGGAATAACTTGGCAGGCCACGTTGGGTCAGCGCCAATGGTGGCATCCTGCTGGTAGGCTACTGCGTAGCGGCAGACCTCAGGGAGGAGCATCTTGATGGGGAAGACGAAGCTGTCGAGTGAGGTGTGGCAGGCGATTTTTTGGATCTTACTGCTGACGGCTTCGTAGGGCATTGGCGGGTTGGGCATGTCTTGGTCTGGGTTTTCCAGTCTTGCCACGACTTCTTCGTGGGTCTGCCGGATCAAGTTGATCCATGTTGTGGAGATGGAGGTGGTGTTGCGGTAGTTGGCGGAGTGGTAGATTTCGAGACATACGTCGTAGTAGCCGGCCTGGTCTGCATAGTTGTTGAAAAGCTGTACATGGCTCCGTATTAGTCGTGTTGCAAGCAACGAAAAAAAAAAAAAATGATCAGATGGGATTAAAGAGAAATGAGAACCGCCGTGACATTGTCGTTAGCCATGTCTTCTTTGTCACTCACATAAGAAAGATCTTGAATCTTGCCATCGAGGTCCTGTTCAATGTCGGCCTTCCGCTCAGCATCAAATCTCTCGTCCACCCGGAGACGTTCCAAGAGGTCATCCTGGATGTTGGCCACGTCAAGCCAGTCGCTCACTTCATGATTCAGTTGCTGCTGGTGCTGTCGGCTGACCTCCCCGGTGACGACACTCGCGTTGCCCTTGGCCAGAGCAAGAAGCCGGATGCGATCTTTGATTCCAAGTGGGAAGTCAGAGTTGGCCAGCTGCGCTTGCACGAGTGCTGCATCAAAGAATCGATCGCGAAGCGTGTGGTATCGGCACAATAGATCGGCGTGTTCAAAGTGTGAGTCGGCCAGGCGTTCCAGGAAGGTGATAACGTGGGGTGAGTCGATGGCCAGCATACGGTCCGTCCAACCCTGTTGAATATACCATTCGTACAGGTCGAAATGGAAGACTTCGTCGTCGGAGCCGTTCACGACCTTGTATGCTTCTTCCCTTTTGGTGGTCATCAGCGTCGGTTTGCCGTCAATCGTCTCGGGCTGTGAGCTTGAAACAGCGTCCAGCTGGGTCAGAATGTCGTGGATCATATCGTAGCATCGCTTCCGGTCATTAAAAGCATCTTCTCGGCTATCTCCTGCCGGATTGCCATCATTCACCCATGCCAACGCTGTGTTGCCTCGATCCTTTTCACGCGCAACTACCAGGCACAGCAAAACGGCCCCGGCATAGTACTGCATCGAGACGTACTGACTGACCGCGGCTTGCAAATTGGCAAAAGTAAGGCTACCGGCAACCTTTTCAAAGAGCTTCAGACTTTCGTCTAACAAGCTTCTGAACAAATTCGTGTTGGAGGCTTGTTCTGAGGCTCGCTTCAGCTGCTCCTGAGCCTTGAAGATCACCACGTCATCGGGACTACAGAAACTACCGCAACGTCGTCGCAGGGCATCTGCTACAGTCTCGACGTTGGAACCGCTCTCGATGTTTCTGTTGACAATAGCTTTCACCAAAAGCTTCGCAAGATCCTTTCCATCCGTCTGGGAGAACAGTTTCTCGTATGTGAGTTCTCGAAGCTGTTGTCGAGAGCTGTCTTCCAAGATGGCGTAGATCTCACTCACGCGCTCATCAAACAACATGAGCACAAACGAAATGCCTTCTGACATGCTTTCCATCATCGTCAGAAGAGCATGCAAAGCTTGATGCTCGGCTTGCAGCGCCACTTCTTCGTGCATGGTCGAGACCCTCTGAAGGTCTGACGGTCCAGACATGCCTTGGATGAGACCCCGGTTGGATTCGATAAATTTCCGTAGACTCTCAAGGTTTTCTTGCGTTGAGCCTAGTTTGGACAGTGGAATGACCGAATCGATGACGATCCCGCCCGCGGGAGAGACACTAGTTGCGATGACAGGGGCTTTCCAGAGCTTACGGATGAGCCTTGCCAGATACAGTGC
This sequence comes from Claviceps monticola, assembly GCA_018360055.1. Lineage (NCBI taxonomy): Eukaryota > Fungi > Ascomycota > Sordariomycetes > Hypocreales > Clavicipitaceae > Claviceps > Claviceps monticola. The sequence goes on from SRPP01000342.1 coordinate 5,561, forward strand.
GAGAGCATCATGCCGGGAGGAAAGCTTGACAGACTCGGTCGTCAGTGACGTGCCATCAGTCTCTGCCATGGTCGGCTGGCCACCAAAGTCCACAAATAGCGCTCTAGCTCTATCCCGGGTGGCTTGATCAATGGAGCGTACGACACCAGGTCTTGAATCGCCCCCATGACCACAAGCAACAGCCAAGGCCGTGGAAACAGTTTCGACCCGGCCATACAGTTGGATCAGTCGACGAGTCATGGTATCCAACGCTTCATCGCCATGAGCATCTCGGACGGCAGCCGCGAATGTATCAACCAGTCGACGTCGTCTGATGATGTGAATGCCAGTGTTGGTGAGAACAGCAAACTCGCTGGGCGGCTCGTCAAACTGGACAGCCAGCTCATTTCCGAAGCCTACCGGCTGAGGGGCAGCAGCAAATGGTTTGGTAACCAGGCCGACAGCTTCGGCCCGGCTACCGATATCGATCCAGCTAGCTTGTTCAAAATACCGCAAGGGAACATTGGGCGACACACGTTTGATTCGTCCAGTCTCAGGGCCAGATACGAATAAGGTATCGATGTTGGTATCGCGAGCGCTGCTCACAAAGTCCAAGAAGAACCCGGGTGCGAATCGAGCACCTTGCCGACTGGGCAGCAACATGGTCGATTCCAATTCCACGACTGTCTCGCCAACCTGACTCGACTGTGCCAGTGGACCCCTTCTGGGATTCTGGCTCGGTGGGAATTTGATGAACTGCACCTGCATGCTCTGTGGTGCCAGATTAGAATGTGACCCGTAGAGATATGATGACGCATTGGTGGCACTAAAGAAGAGTCGGCAGCCAGAGTCCGTCAACGCCATGAGGTGCAGCTTGGATGCTTCGAGCTTCGAGATGGGGCTGATGGAAACTATGTTGAGTCTATCGGTGAGTAGTTTGGACTGCGTGATCATGTGAGCAATATCCCGAAGACAATGGACCTTCTCCTTCTCAATGACCTTGGACAGCCGATCAGGTCCGTCCATGTAATACGTTCGAATGGTTGACTTGCTCGACAACGTGTAGACGAGATTTCTGGAATCATCAATCACGATGTCAATAATGTGCTCAGGCTCCTTCTGAGACCAGAAACTGGTTTGTAACGAGACCACGGATGACCACCCAGGGTTTGTGTGGTTAATTCTGCCGCATCGATTCGAGAACCACTTCTCCTCTGATTGGTAGTACAGCTCGTTGATATCACAGTCGCTGCTGCCGCCAAAGAAGATACGTCCATCCGCTGAGCCAGAAATGACACGAACATCGTTACCCCGCAAAGGAAGATTCATCTTTGTCTGGTACAAAGCGACAGACTTTGTTCCGGCCGGCGTGTCTGAAGCCGACAGGCCAAGCAAGATCATTTCAGAAGAGGTGGCAACAACCAAAATGTGCGTGATTGTGTTGACGAAGATGCCAGGCTTAGGGGGCACCAACGCGATAGCATGGATAGAATGGGTTTGCTCCTCGAATCCAATCAGTTCAGGCTCCGAGTGCGTATAATCCCAAAGATACAGGCAGTTGTCTATAACGACCCATGCGTGGTTGATCTCCGCGAACAGTCCCATCAAGGTTTGGAGCTCTCCGGCGTTGTAGTGATCGAAGACCTGATTCGGAATGGGATACATTTGTGTCTTGTGAAAGGGAACCCAGGGTGACTCGGACCCTGGAAGCTCGTAGTCGGAGGAAGCACCTTCTGTAAATTCCATTATTAGCATGCTGTTGTTTCTCTTTCATTTCCACCTCGTCATGTTGACAAAAGATTCAAGAGTTTGGCTCGTGTCTTACGCCGGCAATAAGAATCCAGATCTGGGAAATTCTCATCCATCTGCAAGAAAGAGTTGATGGCCTTCGCGGCCTTCACAACGGGCGGAACATTTTCGGGTCGCGGAATCGGCAGAGGGCTTGTGGCAGCCAGTCCAGCATTTCCAGTACGTCCGGTATTTATCGCCGTCACCGTCGCTGACGAGCCCTGTGTTTCCGATGATGTCGAAGTTGGAACGCCGGCAGCTGGGTTTGCACCACCTTGGCCGTTTGATGGCAGATTCATTGAACTGGGGAATAATTGTCGTCGTACAGGATCAGAGCCGGTCTGATATCTCGAAGCTACGGCCGGCGTATTCATAAACGCGCCAGGAAGCGGTCGTACCGGTGTCTGCGGAAACGACATGGTGCGGGTTTTGACACAGCTTCGTCCAAGAAGGAGGGAGTCTTGAAAGACAGAGAAAGCTCCGGCTCCGCAGCAGCGTCACCAATAATCCCGTTCCTGCTCGTGATGGGTCGTGAAAGGGTGGAACTTCGCTGCGATCGAATGTTATTGACGCGACTTATTGGACCATCAAAAAGCTCCGTCAGCTCCCATCAGCTCTGTCAACGTGACTGGCGCAAATGGTTGTGGTATCTTGTCGGGTCGCGAACCGCGTCAAGGATCCGATTCGAGGTGTTCTGGGCGATCCAGAGCTTTTCTTTCAGTTTATTCAAGAGTCGGTAGGAAGCGGTCGCTGGAAGCAAATGGGATACGAGAAGCAGGCAACTGGTCAACGCTGTGGAGGTTGACAAGCTGGGATTTTTCGCGACCAGGGGGGGGGGGGGGCTGGTGGCACTTATTGGTTGGCCCAATCAGGCGCCATTCCACCCGTTGTCCAACAAGCAAGCAAGACTTCTCCAGGCGCCTCGACATTGAGCTCGACATTGCACGTCCATCAACTCTTCAAATGTTCGAGAAATCGACTTGACAGATATTTAGAGGTTTCTTTCATCAAAAATGCGGACGAAGAATTTATTTCCAGCTTTGAAATTGTCGACAGTGACCTCCACGCCTGAGCCTGGGCGACGCGCATGGATGCTTCAGCGTCTATGTCATTGGATAGGGAATTTACTACATACATAGTTATGTGTCCACGTTTCATCTTCTTCTGGCTACATACATATTTTGTTGTCGCCTTGTTCTATATTTTTTTCTCATTCTTCTTTATTCACCTTCCTTCTTCATCCAAAACCCCATCCCATCTAGAGAAGCAACTTTTTTACTTCTTCTGCCAAATCATCAAGCGACACCAGCTGCCCATCGTCCCTGCTCCCCGACTCGTCTTCCCCAGCCTTGGCCTCTCCTTGTCCCAATTTCTTCAATCTCACCTGACCAGTAGCGAGTTCGTCTTGACCCAGAATGACCCCCAGCGGTACGCCCTCTGCGGCCTTGAACTGCTGTGGAAGCTTGGGCTTCACTTTGGGGGAGAATTCAGCGCGGATACCGGCGCTCCATAGTCTCTGAGCGACGGACATACGCTCAGGCAGGAGACCGGAAAACTCCTTGCCACCAAAGGCCATGACGTAGACGTCGACATCACGCTTCAGCTTGGCGCCCTCCTTTTGGCGCCGAGTTTCCAGGATGGTGAAGATGCGGTCGACGCCAAATGAAATACCCACGCACGGGATTTGCCTCTTGCCGTACATGCCGACCAAGTTATCATAACGGCCACCTGCGGCAATGCTGCCCACTTGACTGGCGGGATCATCCTTCTTGGACTTCTTCCCGGACGCAGCTCCCTCCTCGGGTTTAGGAGGCAGATTGATCACCTCGTAAATCAAGCCGGTGTAGTAGTCGAGACCACGTGCAAGCGATAGGTCAAACGACACCTTGTCAGATATGCCAAAGGCGTCGACATAGGTCGCAAGCAAAGTCATGTCCGCGAGACCGCTCTTGACTTGCTCATTGGCAACCAGCTCAGGCTTGGAGTTGAGGAGGGCCAAAGTCTGCGAAATAGTGCCAGCGTTGCGTACGTATTCTCCAATGCGGTCAGCAACCTCAGTCTCCAGGCCCTTCTCCTCTACCATCTCCTTCTTCACATCCTCCCAAGACATCTTATCCAGCTTGTCCACAGCGGAACTGATCGCCCGGATCTTGTCTTGCGTGACACCCGCAACGGCAAACATGCCATCCAGAACTTGTCTGTGGTTCAGCTTGATAGTAACCCCAAGCTTCAAAGCGTCGAAAACCTCGACAATGATGCGCAGAACTTCGGCATCAGGAATCATGGGATCGTAGACACCCGCGATGTCAAAGTCGCACTGATGGAATTCGCGGAATCGTCCTCGAGCAATGGCGGGCTGATCTCTTCGGTAGACCTTGGCGATATGGTAGCGCTTGACTGATTGGATGTTGTTCATGGCCAGCCATCGAGCGAAAGGAACGGTAAGATCGTAACGCAGAGAGCAGAGCTCACCACCCTGGTCCTGCAAATCGTAGATGAGCTTCGAGTCCTCGCCGTATTCTAAGCGTGTTAGAGACCGAGGGACAAAAACATAGACCAAAGAAGAAGCATCGTTTTCTTGCGTCAAGACTTACTTCCAGAAAGAATTTCTTTCAGTTCGAACACGGGAGTATCGAGAGGAGTGCCACCATGTATCTTGAAGACATCCGTGATCATCTTGCTACGCTCAAGATTAGTACACAATCCCAGGACATAGATTCCACCCTTGGGTAAGCTCCAACATACAAGACTTCCTCACGCATAAGCATGTCTTGTCCACTCCAGTCTCTCGTGCCCTTTGGTGTCTTGAGCGTGACCGCTGGGGCGCGAGACGCCTTGGCTTCTGGGTTCGCCATCTTGTCGTTGGTTCCACGATGCACAAAAGTCGGCGCTGAAAGCTGAAGAGGGAAGGCGGTTGTAAAAGCGCGCAAAGAGAGTTGGCGAAAGGAAAGATCTGTTCCTATGCGTCGATGAACAGCACGCAGCATGCCGGAGGCAACGGGACGTATCTCGATTGAAAGAGCGTCGACGTCGGATATGCGTGTGTGCTTTGTGGCTCCTTGACAGACAAAAGGTAGCGCTCGTGTGGGGTGGAGGGGTCGCGACTCGCGACAATGACTGCGGCAGACACTTTTTTTCCCTTCGCCAGTCATCAATCGCGTGCGATGTCGGCACCTGATACATAGACCAAGAAAGCGTTATTGCACGGAAAAATTACCACAAAGCCTTCATGAGGGCCAATCGGCGTAAAATGCTTGTTTCATCGTTGTCTACCTTTGGAATTATGCACACGCACGCAACACGCGCTGCCTTAAGCAACCGTTTTTCCACTATACAGTATAATGTCTTCATGTACACTTTATAATGAGCAAGCAGCTCTTGTTTCCGACTACTTTTTTCACCAAGGTCATAGGTCCATCTTCTCATGATTTCTGTCCTCGCCTTATCGGCCGACATCAAAGCTTGATGCCGTATTCTCGGTAACCGTTTTTCCTTGCCCTTTCTACGGCTTGTTTTCCTCTTCACGTGACGTCTCAAGTGAGTTGAAGAGATAGTAATGCTCCGTAAGTCAGTGACTTCACTGCCTCTTAGCGTCACGGGCCTGCTTGCGAAGAGCCCTTCTTCGAATGTCAACGTGCATCTTCTTGTTGTACGAAATCGTGACAGGACTGTTGACACCAGGAATGTTTTCAATCAGCCAAAGCATGAATGAGTGGCTCCACCAAGGTGTGTAAGTATTCGGTGCAGTCTGGTACCCGCCGAGTCCAATCTTGCCGAGGGCCGCCTTGACAAAGTTGCGAGCATTGGGAACAAGAAGGCTGGGCCGGCGGACCTTGCTCATGGCGGTGGTAACCAAATGGCTCAAAACGAGATATACGTCAACATGGTCGTCAGCCAGCTCCGAGGACAGGGCATTGCTCCACTGCTGAAGAAACGCCTTGCTGCCGGAGTAAGTTGCCAAGTAAGGGGTAGGAGTCCAGCCGCCGAAAGAGCCCATTGTCAAGATCAGACCGCGCTTTCGCGCCTTGAGGATTGGGGCAACAACTTGAGTGACCTTGAGAGTGCCCAGACAGTTGATGGTGACAATGTTTTGGAGCTCCTCCTTGGGGGTTTCGAGGAAAGACACGGGCATGCTGTGGCTCTGCCCGACATTGTTGATCAGAATGGCTACATCGAGACCACGAATTAACTCGGCGAGCTGCTCGTAATCGGCGTCATCATCCTTGGCGAAGTCCATGGCAAGAGTCTTGACCTGAAGACCACCTTTCCCAATGTACTTTTCCTGGAGTTCTTTGGCAAGAGTCTCGAGCTTCGCTTTGGTTCGGGAAACGAGGACGAGGTTAAACCCCTTGGCCGCGAGCTGCGAGGCATACTCCTTGCCGAGACCGTCAGAGGCACCGGTGACCACGGCCCAAGATCCGGCACGGCCATATTTGCGAAGCTGGCAGGGGAATATGTCAGTCTCAACGCAGACTACTCTATATTAACAGGAAGGGCAAGCAGCGGGGACTCACGTCGTGACCAGAGAAGACGAAGGCGCTCAGGACGAGGCGCAGGTAGCTGAAGAGCTTCAATCCCAAGCAAAGGGCGCCGACGCCAGCGAGGGCGCCAACTACTGCCTGTGGGACTGCCGGGAGCTGCTCAACGTACGGTTTGGCAGCTGCCAGAGCAGGATGATTCAATACCTTGTCCATGGCGAATAATTTATCGAGGCAGTGCTCTTATTACTTGAACACGCACAGAAGGATGTTGGGATGATGCAGGAGGACGGAGGCAGACGATGTCGAAGTCTGGTGCAGATCAATTAATGCCAGGGTCTACTTGGCCAATCCCTGCTGCTTCTGTGTTGGCGTTCCTGGACTTTGCGACAACAACAAGTATCCCGCAAATGATGGAGCTTCTACGCGTGAAGCTTCGTGGCAGGAACTGCACATACAGACAATAACGATTTGCAAGCGAACGATATGAATCAAATTACTTGTCGCACTATCACTTATACCTTTTCCTGGAAGCAATTGTGGCTACTGGCCTGCCTCTGTTTCAACGAGCAGGTGCAGCCGAATTTGTTGAGCCTCGGCCAGAGGCGCATCCACCTAGAAGTGTCAGATCCTCAACAGCAACCCAAGAGCGTCAGGACAAAGGGGTTTATTTCCCAATGCTGTCGCATCTTGTCTCGTGGCAGACCATGGCTATCGTTTGACTTTGGAGGCAGATTATCGCAATGCGCAATGATTTTGTGTGTAAGGACCATGTCGTGTCTGTAGAGCCAACGCTCAAGCCAGACAACGATTTGTATTTAGTTTGTCATTGTCCATCCGACAACCACGTCAGTGGGGTTTGTCCGGCCGAGCTCCAGAATCTCCACTTGTCGCATTTTCGCGACAGGACTCAGAAGAGGAAAGAAAGAGAACGCCCGCTCCATTGACTCTGTGAAGCTCATTATTATAAGACCAAGAAACTCGCCAGGCACTGCGGCGCAACCCTGTATCTGTGTCATCATGGAATTCGTCAAGTCTCTTCTGCCCGACGGCAAAGGCGTTCTGCCATATTACATGCTAGTCGTACGCTAGAATCACCCCTTTTTCTTATCAGAATCAGACACGCAGCGAACTAACAATGCTATTCCGGACAGCTTTCTGTCATTTCCATTGGCAACTGTCTCCAAACGTACTCGACGCTTCACTTCTCACGCCGTCTCTATAATGGCCGCTTTCTACCCAACACCAAGCTTCGACCCGCATCCGCAAAATACAACCCCGAGGATTCGACAGATAAGCTCGTCTCGGCACAAAACGACCCCAAAGCCACGGATCAGATGACACCCCTAGCTGGCCGCCTGTTCGGCACCTGGACTCTCATTACGTCGATTGTACGATGCTATGCCGCCTACAACCTGCATCTGGGCCCCATGTATAACATTGCATACTGGACCTACATCGTAGCTTTTGGTCATTTTTTTACCGAGAAGTTCATGTTCAAGAGCATGACTTTTGGGTTGCCACAAGTGTTTCCTTTCACATTGGCAACTTGTGCCTTGATCTGGATGCCTCTTGTGCGGGATCACTATGTTGTAATCAACTAAGATCACCTGGTTGGGGGGAGTTGTTGCCATCGCATGAATGACATGAGGAAGAAAGTCATAGTAGGCCCTGAAGAAACACAGAGAAGAGAAACGGCATGATAATGTGCTATGGCAGAAAAGAGGGGAACCTCATTCTAATATGCAATCTTGTGAACCTACGTCTTCTGATCATCTCTACCTCAAACTCTTCTGGTAGAGATCTCTACCTCAAGCTCTTCCGGTAGAGATCTCCACCGCAATCTCTGAGTCGTGCTGCTGCCTGTTCAGGCGTGATATCCCTCTGCGGCTCAGCCATAAGCTCGTATCCCACAAGCCATTTCTTGACGGTTGCAGATCGTAGCAAAGGAGGATAGAAGTGCATATGAAAGTATGAGTTATCCATCTCCTCCTCTATTCCACTCAGCGGGGCCTGATGGATACCCGAGCTGTAGGGGAAACTACATTCAAAAAGATTGTCGTACCGTCTGGTGACTTCCTGGATGGCCTCAGCGAGCTCCTGTCGTTCTTCGGCCTTGAAGTCAATGAGACACCGGATGTGTCTCTTGGGTAGGACCAGGACCTCAAATGGCCAAAGCGCCCACCAGGGACACACCACTACAAAGCTGTTGTTCTGCCACACCACGCGCTCTTCCTTAGCAAGCTCCAATTTCACGTAGTCGCCCAGCAAATGACGACCTTGGTTTTCGGCGCGATATTTAGTCATCTGGGTGAGTTCCTGCTCGGGCTCTTTCGGCATGGTCGATGTCGTCCAGACTTGGCAGTGCGGGTGGGGGTTGGAACAGCCCATTGCTGAGCCCTTGTTTTCGAAAATCTGCATATAGCGGTACTCGGCGTTGGGAACGGGCGCAGCATCTTTGGGTAGTGCAATGTCCAGATTGCAAGCTAATTTGGCCAAGGGGTTGGAAGCAGCCACATGGTTTGCGTAGATTTGAGTCCAATGCTCGATGACGGGGAGGATCTCAGGAGCCGGCATGTCAGCCAGGGTGAGGTTATGCTGGGGTGAGAAAGTGAGGACATAACAAACGCCAGTGACACTCTGGGCCCTCAGGAGCATGGACTCGAGATCTGCATGCTTCGTTAGTAGAAGACAACTGGTGACAAGCAGGATCCAGGTGGGGTTGTGTATCGCTACCATTTGACTTGGCATCTTGCTCGTAACCAGGCTGCTGCTCTTTTACAGCGCTGTAGTCGTTGACAAAAGCAAAGGTCTTTTCGTATTTGGGATTGGTGTCGCCAGCAGCGCGGGCGTTCCCCGGACACAAGTAGCACTAGGTATACAATAGCTTGGTTAGACATCTCAAGACTGGGATGAGCCAAGAAGACGGCAAGGTCCCGATGCGACTCACCTTGGGGTCATATTCTGGCAGGGTGTTGGCGGCAGCCGTCTCCTGCGCACCTCTTGAGGAAGTTGTCTTCGTCAGCACGACTCGGAAGTAAGAATTCTCTATTGTCTTTCAACTAACTGCCATGGCCGCTTGGTTCGGTGCGGCGATACCAGGAGCCAACTGTCAGTGAGCGGGTTGTATCTCCTGTGAGAGATGTCGTCCAGGATCTTGTCCGGCATTGGACCGACGGCGGGGCTGAAAATGACCGTTGGAAGGGTTCGAAGTTAAGAACAGCGAATGCGGAGAAACGTGGGGAAGACGAAGGTCCAGATACGTAATCAGACTGCGAAGACCATGAGAGAGAAGAATAAATCGTATGAGGTTGTGGTTGATCCGAATTGTACTTCCCGGATTGACGAACTAACAACGTTGAGAGAATGGTACCGAGGTATGTACTATGTAATTAGCCGGTACGGGGTTCATCAACTCGAAAGTTGGGACAAACCACCACCAAAGACAAGGGGTTGTTCTGCTGGCGCGCTAGTCCTAACGCCATTGGGGCTGTTTTTAGGATCACAGACCTCGTTGACTACCTACAGGCTACATGTAGCTGGTCTGGCATCGCTCGAATCTATTGATGACGCACCGATAAAAGAGCTTCTCGCGTAGACGGAGGTCTCGTCATTTTTCTTAGACTCCTGTCGCCATTGTGCGTATCATATATGTACAATAAGGTATGTATGTGTGTGTAAATGGCTCAAAGCCCCGTTGACAGACATGTGGGTGTAACAGGTCAAGCCGTTCAAAACACATGTATCTCTCAATTCATTGAAATCTCTAGTCTGAGACTCTGAGTTGCATGATAACAGATGATGCATCTGCGCGTCTCCATCACGTGACAGTCGGGTAGCCGCGGCTGACTAACCCCGCTGCCCTTGTCGTTGATGCCCCCTGCCCTCTCATCCCCAATGCGGCCCCAGCTTTGGTCACCAAACGGCCCACGGGTGGTTTAACGCGCATTATGATCCGCAGCAGTTATCGCGACATCCGCCGAATATCCGCCTTCACTCTGCATCACCACGCCACGCAGTTCCATCAACGGACCCCGATACACGACCCTGAACCTTTCGATCACGCACATTTCTAGCTGTACCGTCATTTCTGTCACCCATAAACGGCTTACCCCGCGCCGGTGGCGCGGTCTAAAGCCGCAGACGCTCAAACTATTTTGAGCTTCCACAGCAGCGGCGTAGCGCCGTGGAGTAGCTTCTGACCATCACCACATTCTCCGGCTTTTTGCGCAATGGGAGTCATTCGAAAAAAGACCGTGACGAGGGGCGAAGGTGGTGTTAAATACGTTTGCGACGTGTGCTCATCAGACATCACATCCACGGTATGTCGTTGTTGTCGTTGTTGTCCTCACAACAGCCCCGACCCAGTTAATGTGGTACAAATAGCCAGTAAAAGGGTCATGTATTGACGCGCAACGCGCAACGAATAGGTTCGCATTAGATGTGCCCACCTTGTGTGCTCTGATTTCGACTTATGCGTCTCCTGCTTTGCCAAAGGAGAATCACGGAATGCGCACGATCCGACGAGCCACGAGTACCGAGTCATCGAGCAGAATTCATTCCCCATTTTCGAACGAGACTGGGGCGCAGATGAAGAATTACTACTCCTAGAAGGCGCGGAAATATACGGCCTTGGTTCGTGGGCTGATATAGCGGATCACATTGGAGGGTTTCGTGAGAAGGATGAAGTTCGCGACCATTACCTCCGAACCTACGTGCATGTGCCGACGTTTCCACTCCCGAAGCGCTGTCGGCCCCATGACTGTGAGCTCGCCAACGCGATACCACGAGAAGAGTTTCAGGCACAAAAGAAGAGGAGGATAGAAGAGCGCAGAGAAAAGTCGAAAAGTGCACCGGCGCTTCAGCCAAAGACCAAGCCCACGGCCAGTGTGCCCAGCTGTCACGAAATTCAAGGCTTCATGCCTGGTCGTCTTGAATTCGAAACAGAGTACGCAAACGAGGCTGAGGAGGCAGTGCAGCACATGCAATTCGACCCCGGCGATGGCATCAACCCGCGAACGGGCGAACTGGAGCCGGAAATGGAGCTAAAGCTCACAGTGATGGATATCTACAACTGCCGTCTTACACAACGCGCCGAGCGGAAAAAGGTGGTCTTTGAGCACGATTTGTTAGAGTACAGAGAAAATACCAAGATCGAAAAGAAGCGGTCCAAGGACGAGAAGGACCTTCTACAAAAAGCCAAGCCGTTTGCGAGAATCATGAACCACAAGGATTTTGAAGACTTCAACCAAGGGCTTATTGACGAACTGAATTTACGGCAGGCCATCGCCCAGCTACAGGAATGGCGCAACCTTAAGATTGGCGATCTCCGCAGCGGAGAGAGATACGAAGCAGAAAAGGCAGCTCGGGTCCAGAAGGCGCTTCCAATGGGCTCCATGGACCGCGAACGGCTGGCCACGAATCAGCGATCAAAGCAGGTAGCGGCCTCCGATCCGCCCAGCGGTGCATCGCTTCTTGTTGCGCCAGATCTGACAGGCCGTCCGGCAGCGCAGACAATACGCGAGACAACCGGCGGAGGTGATGCCAAACTGTTGCCGAACGGCCTCGCTAACGGCGCCTCTGGCCATTCCCAACCCGCGAAAATCAAGCATCTACCGCAACCAATCTCTGGCTTGCAGCCGCTGCAGCTGACACAAGATACGGCGGCAGACCTGCATCTTCTCACCCCCGAGGAGGCCAGACTGTGCGAAGTTATCCGATTACAGCCCAAGCCTTACCTCATGATCAAGGAACAAATACTGCGGGAAGCGCTCAAGACGAATGGCACTCTCAAGAAGAAACAGGCCAAGGAAATATGTCGTCTTGACTCGCAGAAAGGGGCACGCATTTTTGACTTTTTTATCAACGCTGGATGGCTTGGTAAGGCATAGGTTTAAACTATGTACCTGGCGGGAGTGTGTGGAAGCAGGGACAGCAGTCTACACATACTATTTTCGGTGCATCCATTACATGCAGGCAGGAAAAACAGTTCATGTACAATTCCTGCCCTTATTCTTGGTATTGTGTTTCATGTAGCGAATTCTGGCGAATCGGAAGTTGGGGGGATTTTTGGACGGTAAAACAAGTCGATCTGGGGCTCATGATGCCCCATGCCCCATGTCGAATGGCGATGGCGTTTTACTTTTTGCTTTTTCTCCGCACATGTGCGTGAACGGAGCTGGTGGCGAGACTACAATATCTGATATCGAGATAAATTCATGCAGAATAGTTCGTACTGAATGGCCTAGCTATTCTGTCATAAAACGAACCGTGCGGGCGTTTCACGTTTGCTGTGGCCGTGTAATGTGTGTCTGGTAAGCCGAAATGCCGTGCACAATTACATTCATACTCCTCATGCACAGCTCTACTCGTCTGACTTGATTGCAAAGTGGGGTAATCTGGACTTTTAAAAGCCACGCGATCTTCAGCTTGATACCTTGCTTCTGGCTTCACACGGCAATAAACACCAGATCACTCTTCTCGTTCCTATCGTCTCGTTGTCGGGCTTGAGTGGGCCCAACCCTTTGCACCTCCACAGCTTTTTTCTCCAGCGACGACCTGCATCAAGCCCAACGCACCGCCACCACCGCAGCGAATCGGCTGTCGTTGCTTCGAGCATGCGATACATTTCGGCAGAGTCACTCGCTGGGAAGATTCTCGTAGAGGGAGTCTCATCAGACCCAAGCTATGCGATTATTGATGTTAGAGACGGGGGTACGGTTTGACTCTTGTTTAATCCTTGAGACATGTGCCTTCATTTTTTCGATTACCTTTTTTCTTCATTCCCTCTTGGTTTGTCGTCCTTGTGGACTCGTCAACCAGAAAATGGAGATTCCTAGCCTTGGGCCGATCCGTTAATACTGTCGTTCTGTAGATTACATCGGCGGCCATATCAAAGGCTGCATCAACATTCCCACCCTGCAGCTCGACCTCAGAATGCCGAGGCTTGTTGAGGAGCTCAAGCACAAACGCATGGTGGTGTTTCACTGCGCCTTGAGTCAACAGCGCGGGCCAACTGCTGCGATGAAGTATTCGCAAGGGAGAGAGGCGCTATTGAAGAAGCAGGGGCCAGAAGGGCCGGGGTTGCCGGACCAAGATGTGGTGGTGTTGCAAGGAGGGTTTTCGGAATGGCAGAAAGTCTATGGGGATGATGTGCGGTTGACAGAGGGCTATGTCAAGGCCATTTGGGACAATTTCTGATGACTTGTATTGGGTTAATGGACGAAGGATCGAGTGGAAGACGAGGCGCTGCGTACTCGTGTGGGAATTAGGCAGGTCTGAACGAGTGTTCGACAGGAAGGGGCACACACACTCCAAGATGAGAAGACTGGAAAGAGGATAGGGGCTCGCTTCTTTCTGAAGCTTGGTTGACCAGTTACCGGGACTTGAATCTTTTCTTGTTTTGCTGCTTCTTCGTTATTTTTACCAACTACGAGCATCGCTACCCATTTCCTCCCGCATAGGTATATTTTGTTCTATTCCCGCCACATTTCTCGCTCTGTGAGTTTCCTCGGCCACTCCAACCAGCTCGTTACTCGTCTTCATAATCTAGTACTGTAACCTTTCGCCATGTGGCGTAAAACAATATGGATCTGCCTATTCCTTTCCGTGCTGGCATCGGTGTAGGAGCTGAGCCAGAATCTGGTAGGGGGTCAACTCCCGTCCTTTTGATTCATCCTTTGCATGCATATTGATATTGGGCGTTGTTAGTCTTGGCTGCCACCAGATCAGGACACACTGAACGGTTATTTCACGCCACGTCGTCTAAGTCGAAGGAATCCTTCACAGGTACAGATATCGGGGGTTGTTGAGGCGGACCGTCAGCGCTATTCAGATGCCATGATAGGTTTCTGGATAGGGACGGCAATGCTTCTGATGGGTATCAGTTGCGGTTTGATCTTGGCAATCCGTCATCAAGTTCTCCGGTATCTGGCAGTTTTGCCATAGAGAGGCCAGGGGATACTTAGCCAAAAAGATGTGAGAAGAAGGCTTCACGCTCGGAAGCGCGATAACGTACGTCTAAATTATAACTAAGTTGCTGTCGGACTTGGCAGCCCGTCCAGACTCCAATGTCAAGAACCCCCCTGTCTCATGCAGTTGTCTCGGAGCTAAACCGCACTAGAAGCCAAGTAGAGCATCAGATCGACAGCAGCGGCTCCCCGAAGCTGCGGGCCCATTGTCAACGATTGACCCTGCAGAGTCGACAGCTACGACGTCGAATGCGGCGCCTCCTAATCACGAGAGCCTGGCAGACGAACTCGACATTGGTCAGCGTATAGCAATACTTTTTTCCGCGGATGACGACGGTACGGGATGCGTGGGAGCTGAGACTAGCAAGCATGGGTGAGATGTGAAGGGTACGTTGGCTATCCGACGCGTACGGAGTACAGTCACCCAGATTGCGAAAGATTGGATGTCTATGTCTGTATGATTAGTGACACACAGCGGTTCATAAAAGGATGTATCTCGATTTCGATGCGTAGAATATATAACTACATGAGCGCGTTTCACATTTAGTAGTTTGATGAGGCGCTTGCAATCATGACTTGTCGCGTCGTAGGAGACAACAAGACGAAGATGACAGCGAAAGCACTGAGAAGTGAGAAGGCACTGGTGCGTGGAAGACATGGCTGCCCAGTGCCCGTAGGCGAACAATGTTGGCTTGATAAGCGCTTTTGCCCCGAACCAGTGAACCAACCTAACTATGTAGTTACATACCTACGCAGGCTGCAGCGGGGTGCACCCCGGTCGCGGACTTCGCGGACTTCGCGGACTTCGCGGCAGCGCTCGTTTCGAATCATGCCGTTCAACCAAGGGCTCTCGCTCTTCTGCTACATTTACTTGCGTCTTCCCCACGAGAAGACTGCTCGAGGAATACGCCCTCTGTAAGAATTTTTGGTTCTAAACAGGACGCCGCTTTCACTATCAAAGATCTTTGCACTTGTCGCCATGGGGTCGCAAGGCGAGCACGCCGCCAACGATAATGGCAAGCCGGACCTTGCAAGTATGTTGGATTGGACGAGAGTTACCGAGACTCACTTGAACCATTCTTGGTGGTGGGATGGATCAGAAGAATCGCACATTTGTCCAACGTATTGACTTGACTTCCCGTGGTGCAGATCTTGGATTCACACCGACGGTCCATGTTTCGGGACAATGGGAGGTGGACAAAGTTGTGGACAGAATCCCGGGGGGAAGACCTACAGTAGGATGCGACTCGCCCCTGGCTTTTTTCCATGCGCTTGAGCGATTGAAGACGACCAAGCGGGAGGGTTGGAGACGATTCGGGATAGAGAGGTATGACTTCTTTCTGGGGTTCACGTTTCTGTGCATCCGCACCTGTGGTACGACAGCACTAACTTATTTTTCGCGGTCCCTGTCACAGTGGCGAGTCCATATCCGACCACATGTATCGCATGTCCATAATATCTATGTTCGCGCCCCCCTCGCTGGCGCCACGCCTCAACCTACCGAAATGTATGAAGATGTGTCTCATACACGACATGGCCGAACTACTTGTTGGCGATATCACTCCCGTGGATGGAGTTCCCAAGCCGGAGAAGAGCAGGCGCGAGAGCCTTACCATGGACTTTTTGACGAAAACTCTCTTTGGGAACAAGCACGATGCGGCCGTGGGCCAAGAGATTCGCGATATTTGGGACGAGTACGAGGAGAGCAAGACGCTGGACAGTCACTATGTGCACGACATTGACAAGATGGAGCTGCTGCTACAGATGACGGAGTATGAGCGGCGTGCGGAGGGTGCGCTCGATCTGAACGAGTTCGCGTACGTGAAACGGATGATGACGTTGCCGGAGACGAGGGCGTGGGCGGATGAGCTACTGCGGGAGAGAGATGCGTTTTGGATAGACAAGAAGCAAGGAAGTGTCGATGGTGAGAAGGATGCAGAGAAGGAAAAGGAAAAGATGAAGTTGCAGGATGAATACTACGCTCGGGCTTGAGGGGATTGCTCCTTGGGAGACTCATGATTTGATGATGGGACAAGAGATGGACTGCTCTGTAGGAAGTTTATAAGACATTACCCTCTGACCGTAAGCACGTGTGAGTCGTGACGGCCGGCACTCCTGTCCTATCTCCCAGGATAATCTGCCGAGCGCCGGATATGTGGAAATTGAGCCGGTGAAGAGCAGTAAGAACCCAGCGTTGTTTTTGCCATATCAGCTTCTCTGCATCGAATCCCCTTTTTATTTATTATTCATTTTCTTCCACGATGCGTTGTCGCATGTGTAGCAATACACCTATGTATCTAGCACTGGACAACCACCTGGCAAATAGCGCGTGGCTCGACGCTAATCCGCACTGGGGCAGGCAAATCAGAGGTCGCTCCTGCCTCCCCACCTGCCACCTGCTCGTCCGACTTTCTCAAGATGCATGATGATCATGATCGTTGGCGCGGGCTGACCCCACCAAGCCGGCCCCGCCAAGCAAGCGTCGTCCAACAGTGGCCGCTGGCCACAGACTCAACGCAAGGAAGGCGCGTTCATGGTCCATCTTTCGGCGCGGCCGACTTGACCACCGGGTTCTATGTCATTCGCCTGCCGGCTGGTCCCGACTCCCAAAGCAGGTGCGTCCTGCGGCGGCCTGCGCTACCTCTCGTACTCGCCCGTCTCAACCTCCGCTTCTTTTGCATCACGCAACACCGCGGCAACGACTCATTGGTCCGACCTTTTCTCTCCATCTCCTATCTGTCATCCGTATCGATCCCCTTATTCAAAATCCCGGTTGCACACGCAGTTCGCGAGGCTGCCACTGGTTCTCTCCTCTCCTGAACCGCCCTCGTCGACTTTATTCTCGAAACTTGCGCTCTCAGTAAGACGTTGTGTGACCAGTGGTTACACATCCCGCCATCGTTTCCGCCGCCGAAGACGACTTCACTTCCCCGCCCAGGAGCGCAAACAACTCACAACTTGCATAACCTCCCCCCCCCCCCCGCCTTGTCGCCATGGCCGATAATGCGGAGTCTGGTGGCGATGCCCAGATCACCTTTAAGGTGAAGACGTCCTCGGAACACAATTACACCATGACGATGCCCGAATCAGCCACCATATTGGAGCTGAAAACAAAGCTTGCGAGCGAGGACTTCGAGAAGATTCCCATTGAGCGCCAAAGGCTGATCTACTCTGGGCGAGTGATGAAGAATGACGATACCCTTGGATCGTACAACGTCAAGCACAACAACACTATCCATATGGTCAGGAGCGCGGCCAGCAATCCTCTACCGCCGTCGTCAACTGGTGCTTCAGCCGCTAGGACTGTACCCGACAATATCGCTGCAGGAACCAACCCGAACGATCCTCTGGCCGGTCTGACTGGGGCTAGATACGCGGGCCACCAGATTAATATGCCCGGGATGGACGTTTTCGGGCCCGACGGTGGTGTATGTTTTTGATTTTGATTTTATCTTTTTGCTGTGCTTCCATCACTTCTATCTTCGCATCCTGTGGCTAATCTAGACGTCTCTTCTCAGATGGGACCGCCGATGGATGAAGATCGTATCCAGCGCATGATGTCCGACCCCAACGTTCAGCAATCTATGAACGAGGCGTTGAGCAATCCGCAGTTTGTTGATATGTTGATCGAGTCGAATCCTATGCTGCGAAACATACCCAACGCTAGGGACATCATCTCATCCCCATTCATGAGACATATGATGACGAACCCGCAAATGATGAGCCAAGCTATGCGAATGCAGCGTAATATGCGTGGCGCCGAATCAGCGTTTCCTGCCCCCGGAATGACCGATACGTCGCCTGAGGCTGCGGAAAGCGGTGACGCGCCTTCTGCGGGTGACCCGAGCCAAAGGCAGAATCCCTTCATGAATCCTTTCGCGATGCCTGGTGGCCTCATGGGAAGTGCGGGTGGAAATGAGGGACTGAATCTTGCTCAGATGCTTCAGGCGTTGAGCGGCACGGGCAGCGGCAATTCATTCGGCTCCTCACCAACGCCCGCCAACCCTGGCAGCACTGACGGACCACAATCAACCACGCAATCTTCAGGAACCCACAATGCCCAAAGCACGACGCAGGCAGCAGGCACTGATGGCTCTCAGAACACACAATTCCAGAATGCTGCCAACCCGTTCGCTGCCTTGTTTCCTTTCGGCTCTCAAGCTCCTCAAGGACGTGACCCCGGCAATCCCTACGGAATGACTCCTGAGATGATGCAGCAGATGGTGCAGATAATCAGAGGAGGTGGTGGCAACGTTCCTAACCCAGCCTCCCCTCCCGATACTAGACCACCGGAGGAGAGATATGCCGAGCAGCTGCGTCAATTGAATGACATGGGCTTCTTCGACTTTGACCGAAATGTGGCGGCTCTTCGCAGAAGCGGAGGCAACGTCCAAGGGGCCGTCGAATACCTGTTGAGCGGTACGGACTGATAATAGTCGTCACGATGGAGCATGACGACGATGAACTTGAGCTTTCTGACGAGAGCATCTCAGCGTCAAGAGGACGGTGAAGGGGTGACAAGGTGAAAGAGGAAGAGGTGGTAAAGGCAGGTGGGAAGATTGCATAAGTGTGTGAGTGTGCTTGTAAGGAGACTTGTCATTGGGCTGTTACGGGTTGTAAGCGGGCTTGCAAGCTGTGATTGCCTCCAACTTGGAGCTGATTGTCGATTGAATAGAGCATACCTCAAGACCGTTCTAAACCTTATCACATCCTCACCGCCCAATCCTTATGATATGTCCTCGTACGGCCCGAGGAGAGGTCACACGAGCTGTTCGATCCTGCCTGGCACCTACCTGTTCGATAGCCCGCATCGGTGCTACCATCCAACTGGTAAAACTTGAAGCAAGAGTGGTACTTGTCTATGATGCGACGTTCGTGATGGACGACGCTCAGTAACGTTGCTACATACCTGTTGTTGAGAGTCGATGGATTGGTGTTGTGTGTGCCTGTGCGTGTGCCTGTGCGTGTGCATGTGCATGTGCATGTATGTATGCATGTATGTATGCACGTGTGTACGGAGTATGCATGCATGCATACATACATATGTAATCTGTATGCTTTGCATGCATGTACGGCATATGCATGTATGTACCTGAAAATGAGTCACTTTCGTGGAGATGTTGGGCAGGGGGGCGGTGTGTGATGGATGGGATAAGATGAGAACGTGGGAATTCCGGAAAGCAGGAGCAGAGAAGGCTACATATGTAGACGGGATAGCAGGATAGCAGGAAAGCAGGATCCTTGGGCTGCTTTACTTGTTGCTATACATAGTACTTGGGATTCGAGGACTCCTGCAGCAAGGAAAAGGAACCTATTTCAGATCCATCGTGGCTTTATATTCAGTCTACATTATGCACGTGTACATATGTACGTATGTAGTGCCGTCACGCCTGCCTGGGACTGCCACGACAGTATGTGCGTTGCTTGTCCCAGCGCCATGTCCAAAGCCCCTCCATACACGATAGCCCCGCTGCTGGTCTTCCTGCTGAAAGCGGTGTTCCTCTGATTCCCTGGTGGCGGTCGATCCCTCTGATCTTGTGCAGCTGGGTTGCACGTAGGGACATTGCCCGGACTATCAGCCAGCGCCCTTGCAGGCTGATACTAGTCAAGAAGTCTTGGGTGCAATGTTCGTGTACCAGCAGCTAACACATGCAGTGATGGTAGCATTGTCCGAACTAAACGGCACATTTGCGCCTGGAAACCTCGCACTGCTTGAGATCCAACGCTCCCACGTTAGCAATAAGCTGGAGATGATAGAAAGCTAGAACAAGGGATAGAGGCAGCACTTCAGTGTAACTATGACTATAAATGGACCGTCACGCAAGGTTTCCTTGTCAAGACCAATAAAAGGGAGTTTCTCATCAGGAAGCTGCATATTGTTGTGCATGTGAAGGGAGATGGAACATCGAGGAAGGGAGATTAATGCAAGAATGCCATCGACTTACCGACGTGATACGGATGACGCGTCAGTCAATCGGCTAGCTTGCTGAGCAACACACATCATAGTCGAGCTACTGCCCACCTCTGGTCATGACCAGCAGCCTCGGTTCGATATGTTTGGGAGTCTTTGCGATGCCCCCATCCTCACATGCTCAGTTCTCACGGCCGTCCAAGACTGCTGGATCCCGCAATATCACCTATCATGCCACGTACATAGTCAACCAAAGCCTTCACCATGCCCTGTGGCTTCCCTCTGCCATCTGCACCGCGCACGGGCTCTGTCCCCATCGTGGGCAGCACATTGTCACCGGCGGACAAACTGACAAATAGCGCAAAGGGGACAAGCCACACGCACAGGCCGAAGAAGGAGGCGATCATGGAGAAGCTCGGCACGTCGACGTGGTCGTAGTATGAGGATCGTTGGTAGGCACGCGTCTGGAAGTCGGAGAAGTAGCGGAACCACATGTAGTGGTCGAGCAGCACCAGGACTAATATCCAGCCATCAGTTTTTGTCCTCGATACATACGCAAGCGCGTATCGTGCCAGCTGGCGACAACGTGCTTTATGTTTTGAGTGAAGAAAGAAACACCATATATGGGAACTTACCGCAGGATAGCAGGAATAAGGGATCAGACAGCTTCACCATGGGAAATCTGCGCATGTTTCCCAAGTACACCACATGCGCGAATATGCCCACCAGGGATGCGCCCAGAGGGAAGCCATCCACCAACCACAGGATCAGGTGGACGCCAATGACGGTGTATATGAGGCGTGTGAGGAGGCGTTTCGCAAATACAGTGTGCTCTTCGACAAGCTCGGACAGGTAGTATAGTCCCGAAGCGATGGAGAGGGTGAGGAAGCAGAAGCCGACGACGGCTCCTGCGTAGCCGACAAAGGGGAAAATCCACATGCCTGGCTCTGTTGAGGAAGAAAAATCAGAGCAATTGGCAATGGGGTGAATGGTCAGGGAAGTAAAAAGCCAAGGAGCTCTTTGGAAGATGAAAGAAGAGGATGGGGTCAGGACATGGGGTGGGAGTGGAAAATGGGGACTTCTTCTGTTGGCCAGCTTGAGACGCGACTGCGCGCAGGTCGCCTGTTTGGAAAGGACACGTTCAGGGGAGGCGCCCACGCGCTGCATGCGGCCGATGAGAATTCCTTTGATGTCTTTACTGAACGTGATGATGGACAGTCGCTGGGCTCTAGGAAGTGTATCGCGAAGAACTCAATTCAAAGCTACATACACATCTCCTTTTCGATCGGGTAAATATGCAATATGCATTGCACGCGGATCGTCGTTGTCGTCGTCACTGACGCCTCATGACCGCATGGTCCCAACGAGATGAGCTCGGAGCACAAGCTCCCCAAGAGAAGAGTCAAGACCTGCGCTTCGGTACGTAGGTAGGTAGTTAGTAGTTACATGCTCCGTACATACATACATACATACATACATACATACATACATACATACATACATACATACATACATACATACATACATACATACATACATACATACATACATACAT
>SRPP01000343.1:0-27185 GCA_018360055.1 Claviceps monticola
AAGTCATCGGGGCCAGTCCCAAAGTCCCGCGAACAACCCAAGACGTCCCATCCCGTCCCGTCAAAATGGTCCCATCCCGATCCAGTCCCGATTGCGAACACTGATATTGTATAAGCATAGTATTTGGGAACGTGTGCGTTTAATAATGACTTCTCCGATCACGTCGTTAACCAGTATAATCGAGCAATATCCACCATGCCAAGCACCGAGCACCGAAAGCGAAGCCAAGGCGTCGCTCTTCAATACAAAAATTGGCCGCAAAGTTGAGACCGTCTTGCATGATCTCGGCATTGAACTTGGCGGTGGATTCAATGAGTTCACTAGCACACATTTTTTTGGTTTCCCATATCTGTTAGCTCGTTTGGATTATGCAGGTTCATCTCATGCGGAAGGCAATGGGCATCTTACAGGCAATATGCAAATATGCAAATTCACTTACGCTGCAAGCAGCTTCGAAATGAAACGGAGGCATCAGAGACGGAGGCCCGAGGGTTGAACGTTGGCCGTACCAGTATCAACTGGAGATGCGGTAGCCATGGCGGGCCGCGGCAAAGATGACGGCGGTGATGTTGAAGATCTGCATTGTTTCCACTGTCTGGCTGGGGAGTTTTGTCTTGGGGACGGTTGTCTCACGTCTTGAAAAGAAGAATCTGACAGAGTTGGATGAAGAGGTGGTAGTCGTGATGGATTGAAAAATTTTGGTTTTTACGAATGGTGAAGACTGCAGAGAACCGCGGCTTATATGGATTTCTACAGCTTATCATATCCTCGGATGAAAGTGAAATTGATAAGTCACTCGAAAGAATGTCTCCATGTAGCTAGACTCTCTCGAGAGAGACTGTCATGGGTTACCGACTTCCACTCACTCACACTATACGGCGTAGTCTGAAGTCCCGCAGACGGTCTTCAGCTGAGCCCGGGTCGGGGTTCAACGGGTGCGCAGTATATTTCACGACCTCTGCGTATCTTTTGAAAACTGGATCGATCCCGATACTGGGAAGCTCAAATCTCCGCGCTTCAACGACTACAATCTTGAAGAACGAACTGTCGCTGGCGCTGACCTTTTTCGAATCCGATACTACAAGACGATAACCGAAGCTTCTAAGGCGCTACGGGTGCCATATCAACGTCTGAGATCACGAGTTCAAGGTCATCAACCTGTCCAAGCGAATGGCGGTCATAACAAGGCTTTATCACCAGAAGAGAAAGCCGGGGTCTTGACGTGGGCACATCGGCGGATAACTCAGGGTCACCACATTGAGGGGCTGGCTCTCGTACAGCATGCCAACGCGATCTTCGCTGCTAGAGAAGATTGTCCACCTGATAAACAAGCTTCACATAGATGGGCACAGCGATTTATCAAGCGGAACGCTTACATCTTCAAGCGCACTGCGACGCATTCTCGTGATGCTAAACGAAAGGCTGGGGCAAGTAGAGCAACTATTCACTCTTTCTATCGTGAATAGACTCATTTTTCAACGTGAAGAAAGCACCCTTCCTAAGAATACTTGGAATTTTGATGAAACTGGCTTCATGGTTTGGTTATCTACAGAGCGGTATGCTCGTCTGGACCTTCCACTCGGTGGAAAAGCCAGAATTGTCTGATCCTCACGATTTCGTATCCGTTACTGCGATTAAGTGATCTCAGCCACTGGGGAAGCTATTCCTTCCTTCCTCATCATCCCGGGAGTCAATGTCCCAGTGAAATTCGTGACGAACGACCTCGACGACGATACAGTTATCACAACAAGCAGTACATGCTATATCACTGATATCATCGTAATCGAATTCATCAAGCACTTCGAGAGGCACACAAAACCAAAAGTTCCGGGCCAAAAGCGTGTTTTTCTTTTCGCTGGATAACTGCGAGAGCCAACTTACAGAAGAACACTTCCACTTCTGTGATAAGTTCAATATTGAACTCTTTCCTCTTGCTCCCAAAGTCACACATCCTCATCAACCTCTTGATGTGAACGTATTTCGCTCTTACAAGCACTGGCACCAGGAAATCTTCTATCGTGAGGCTGCAGAAGGCGCGTTGCAGTATGATAAGATTGACTCTCTTGCTAATCTTATCGTCGAGCACGGCGTGCCTTGCATTATTGCGGCCGCCAACGACGGCGACCCAGACCTCTTCTACATCAACGGCGGCGCGAGCGGCAAAGGTGTGATGGCGGTGGCCTCCTTCGAGAACATTGAAGCTCCTCGTATCAGCTACCACTCATCGTACACCATCGACGGCGGCCGCAAGATTGACTTCCTCTACACGCCCGGAGCGGATGTCCAATGGGGAGTCTCGATGCCTCTTTACGCTGCGAGCCCCGACTACCACGTCGGCGACGATGCCTGACAGCCTCTTCTGGCCAACACGCCTGGCCTCAAAAAGTACCCAGTGCTCCTGCGCCGTGGAACCTGCTCCTACGACGACAAGCTGTGCAACCTCGTCGCAAAGGGTGCTCAGTATGTCATGCTCTACAACGATGAGACCGACATGGTTACCATGATTCCTGATGATCCAATCGTCGTTTAACGCCACCGGCATGATGTCCCCCGAAATTGGTGCCGACTGGGTCAGGCTGCTCAAAGACGGCCGAAAACTTACCATCAACGGTACCGACGGATCCTTCCTCCCCATGCCCTACCAGGGTCTCACCGGCTCTCTCCATAAGGCCACTGTCCTCGGAAACGACCCAAGTCTGGATTATTTCTAGCGACGACAAAGAGAAGGCCACCCGATCTCCCGATGAGCTCATCTACGTCTGGTGCGGGCTCTGAGAGGCTGTTTGGCGATGCCTCCTTCGACGTGCACGGTGCGACATAATTGTAATCAACCTCATTTGCAGCCACACTTAATCAATCAGTATTGCCTGTATTTATCTTCTCACTATCAGATCTCGACATTGTCTCATACTTTGCTAATGCACATATTGCTAGCTCAGTCGATCGCTTCACCGACAAGAAAAGGACATTGATCTCATAGCCTCTCCACCAGCAAAAGATATCGTTGAGGAGCTACATTTATGATTTGAGCATAGCAGGCAGACTCCGCTACCCCGTTTCTCAGTGACATTCCAGAAGCTGAGAAGAGCTTGCACGTACAACGAGCGAGTCATGTTTATGAAGCTCTTTCACTCCCACAGCAATTGTTCGTCGTGACTATTTCAGTTACACCTCCACCGCCATAACCCTCCTGGGAATGCAGTGCTTGCACTTCTTAAAACGTGAGGCAGTGCCGGCAGCGGATTTCACACAGTTCAAATCAGCTGCCGGGTTGGCACCGATTTCAATGATGGCGGCACCGCACGAGGCGGTGGTTCCAATGAGGCGAAGAGCGCACACTATTTTGGGTACCATGTCTGTTAGTCTTTCTTGGGTTACGCGGGTCAACTGGGTCGCAAGGCAGCTTACAGGCGAGGTCGCGTTTCTTGCAACCAGCTGGGAGATGGATCGAAGCGACTCCCTCCTCGACAGCATCAGTATCGACTGGAGATGCAGTAGCCATGGCGGCAAAGGTGATGGCGATGATGTTGAAGATCTTCATCTTGTCTGAAAAGGTTTGTCTTGAAGATGTTGGTTTTGGGAAAGAGAGCCTGGAAGTGTGAAGACTGAAGAGGTGGTCGAGTGTGATGGATTGGAGCGGTCTGTTTCTACGGACGGTGAGTATCGTAGAGGATGACGACTTATATAGATATTCGCAGCTATATCCTTTGATGTAGAATGCAGGAAGAATTCCCTTACTCCAAGGCCGGGTCTCTTTACGCAGCCAGAGCGGGACTATCGTGGTCTTACACACCTCTAGGACACTGAAACCCCATGAACATTCCACGTCTCCATCTCACAATGCACTGTGTAAGCACAATGGGAATGTATTGAAGATGGCCCCCTCGACAGCATTCATAACTGGGCCATCTTACACTCTGGCGTACCTGTTCATTCCACCCGGTTGCTGTTCGCTTACACAAATCTCCGAATAGCTCGGAGTGAACATAGACGACAATTCATTGGCACATACGTCAAGGAACAGGGAGTCAATGGAGACGAGCAGCAGCTTAAAGTCTCGATGAAGCCATTTATGCTGTGCTTATCTCCACAAGTCGTCTGTAATATTTTAGGTCGTTTTAGACTTTGTGTCCGTTTCGTTGCATCCGAGCCACTTGGACATAGTACTTCATGAGACCTGCAGACTGGTCCCTTGGGGCCTTGTTTTCTCAATCTATTTCTCGGTGCTACTGAAAGGACCCCAAGAGAAGGCGATGTGGACTGATAATTATGCCAATAATCTATTCTGCAGAACATTTATTCGAGACATGCATGTCAAAGACATCCATTGCAGCCCCTCCCGAGCTTCCCAGTCGCAACGATTCCCTACAGCTTACAACATTAGAGCGGACTCCAGTCTCCGGAGAGACCATCGTGTTACTCATTACACATGTACAATGTCTGATTGCGAATTCTCAAACAGAGCCTTCTACACGACTGCGTAGACCTCCTTTTTGGGTCCCGGTACCGTTCTGATGCTAAATGAACCGTTTTTATTGCAAGAAGGAATCATCCACAGTGATCCACTCTCCTGCAGGCTGCATTCATTCGCGACTCTCGACCTTTTTATTCAAAACACTCCGCGGCGACTCCAGATCTCGTCGAGAACCCTCCCCCCCCCCCTCATTTGAGACTAGGGGTCCTGCAGGGACTTTTTGAGAATATTTCCGCAGCGTCGTAACGTACATACCTAGTACCTACCCACCTAGTACCTACTTACATGGTAGCTATGACTCCGTAGTGGTGGGGGGTTGGAACCAATAGGTAGTCGGCAGCGTAGGTTGGATCCTTGATGAGGCTTGCACATCGTACGAACAATCGAACATGTATGTGTACCGCCAACCAATGGCGAGCTTCTGTGTTAAGATGAATCGACCTGATATGCAAGTCCGTGCAGTACGCAGCAGTACGCAGCAGTACGCAGCAGTAGTGTTGTCGACCCGTCGCGTCAAGTTTATTGCGGTACACATTGCAAAGGTTGATCGGGTCTTCGGCAACGGCTCCATAACAAGCTTTGGTGGGTGAAATAAATTCCCTACCGATGTATGTAATTTATGTACCTTGGCGCTTCAAATAATGTGAACGCTTGTACATTTCTATATAATACTTATGCAATTTGTGTAGCCTGGGATAAGATCAGTATTGAGCTAGCAACACTCTTGACAAAGCGTAACGTATGACTCTCGAAAAAAACATCATGGAGTGACATGGACTGGGAGAGTCACAGGCTCGCAGCTACACTAGCAGCTGCTAGCCCGCCGCATGAATCAGCACTACCCGTCGCTAGAGGTCATGTTTAAGTACCTAGGTATGAGGCATGTAGATGATCTCGCGTGTATTATGCTCGACACTAACATTTAATGGGTGCGGCGAGAATGTCTCAAGGATCTGTATCACATACTGTATTGCGAAGTTGCGAACTGAATGGATCTGTGGTCCGTGGATCTGGAGATTCCTGGTCCGCGGGCCGCGGCGCGAATCATGGCATACAAAGGGAGCGACGGGCCTCTAGTTGCATGAGTGAGTCCATCCATGATCCCGGTTCCCCAAGATCGCCTTGTAAGTTCAAAGTTGTCTCAATCTCTGATATCCAAAGTCGTACTGTTCTTGCATGACCGTGTTTCGGACCCCATTCAACATTGGGTATGTACAGTACCTAGGCTATTCGTTTGTACCGTCCAGGACTCCAACCCCGGTGGCGGTGTGCGCATGTGCCATTAAATTTCGTAAGACTTGTTATCGCAGGGTATACGGAGTATAGGGGCATCTACAAGCACAGAACAGTGGCCAGACGGCTGCGCCCACTCTTTTGTGCAACACAACTAGAGTTGGTTTCGTTTCCAGCATGCTCATTTTATGTGAGCATGGTTATTTGGGATACGTCACGCCATGAGACCAGTATCAAGCATTATCCACCGTGGCAAACACCAAAACAGACGCCTACTCACCATGATAAACCCGTAAAGATGGACGAACATTCTTCTCTTAATTGCCGGCGTGGAGTCGAATGATTTGGCAGCATGCATGCCATGTATAACTCTATATGGCAAACATAGAAAGCTCAGTCGACCGACGAATAATAATGTTGCCAAGAGACGGCGATCTCAAATTCTCTCCATCATCGCATTCCCATCATGAAGCTATGTACTTATGAGCCCAAACGACAGACGCCCCCCACTCATTGGCCATATATAGGTACATAGTGTATCAGTGTTGTCTCCAGACTCCCGACTTACACCTCCACCGCCACAACCCTCCTGGGAATGCAGTGCTTGCACTTCTTATAATGTGAGGCAGTGCCGGCAGCGGATTTCACGCAGGCCAAATCAGCTGCCGGGTTGGCACCGATTTCAACGATGGCGGCACCGCACGAGGCGGTGGTTCCAACGAGGCGAAGAGCGCACACTGTTTTGGATACCATGTCTGTTAGTCTTTCTTGGGTTACGCGGGTCAACTGGGTCGCAAGGCAGCTTACAGGCGAGGTCGCGTTTCTTGCAACCAGCTGGGAGATGGATCGAAGCGACTCCCTCCTCGACAGCATCAGTATCGACTGGAGATGCAGTAGCCATGGCGGCAAAGGTGATGGCGATGATGTTGAAGATTTGCATCTTGTCTGAAAGGGTTTGTCTTGAAGATGTTGGTTTTGGGAAAGACGAGTCTGAATGAGTTGGACGAAGAGGTGGCAGAGTGTGATGGATTGGAACTGTTAACGGTGAAGACTGTCGAGAATCACGACTTATATAGATTTATACAGCTTTATCTTTGGGTGCAAGTCAAGATGACAAGTCGCTTAGACCAATCTCTCTATGCAGCTAGACTCTAGAGATGGACTGTCATGGTCTTACACTCACTCCCACTTTACGGGAGACTCTGAATCTGAAGCCCCGCAGACGGTCCGTCTCACGATGAAACGTGTAAGCGCAACAGGAATGCAATGTGCATCGGATGTCGCCAAAAGCTCTCCACCGCCGGTCATCTTGAGGTTTTTTTTTGTCAAAATCGACCATCTCACCCAGATTGTACTTGGCCCAAACCGACCCCGGAGTAGCTCAGAGTGAGCCCGACCGACTTCTTCCTTGCGCTCCTTCACCTTTCAAGGTTGTGAACACTTCAATAGATTATAGAGGTGAGTTATGTGAATAGCAGCGAATTACAATTTCGATAAAGCCATGTGTGCTATCTTATCATACAAGTTTCAAGTCTTCTAGAACGGTTCGTCTCACTGTTCCATTGTAATGGGGCCACTCGAAGCTATGTAGTGGTTCACTAGGTACCTACGCTTCTAGAATGGTCTTTTTTTTTTCAACCACACTCTAAATTGGCGCCACTGCGAGAAAGCCAAAGAAGAAGGTGTGAAGAAAAACGCACGTCTTATGGAGACGGCACTAGGGGAGATATCTGCAAGAAAGAGGGCCGGGTTTATGAGTCGGCAGAACAAAAGACCCCGAACTTTGAAGAGATGACGGTGTGATCATGAACAACGTGCTTGTTTACGAGACGGTGATAGGATTGCAATGCAACTACTCTGTAGAGATGAAGAGAGCAAAAGAGCCAATACTCGGCAGAATATCTGCAAAATCCCTCTTCCATCTCAGTTGACACAGCATTTGTTTGAGACTTCTCAAGACATGCATGCCACGACTCACTAGGAGCCTTCTCGGCCGCGACGTTCCCGCAACAACGCTCAAGCACGCCATGCCCCAAGCCTTTTGTATCGACTCCCGATGCAACTGCTAATGCATCGCGAATTTTCTCACACATACGAGGTCCCTCGAAGCAGATCCGTTTTGATCCCAGCACTGTCCCACCCATAACTTAATCCTTTTCCACTTTCCTGCAATCTAAAATTCCATACGGGTGTCCTCGAAGATGGCCCTGCTCAAATCAGGGTCCCTGAATGACGGCAAAGATACCTGGACACCCCGCGAGCGATCTGCTTTTCGAAAGCAGCCATCCTCTTCTAAGTTCTCACTCTCGAGTCTCAAACTAGTTGCGCTCAAAAACCCCGCCGCAGCCTCCGCCTTTACTGCCCAGCGCCTTTTGTCTCCTCGCTTCCGGAATATTTTGAGGATAGATACGCTACACGCAGCGTCGTACTATACCCTACCACTTGCGCCACAGGACAGAAGACGCGGTAGACCTTGGGGAGGGTCCAATCGCGAACAACTACCATGTAACATTTTCCGCCGCGAAAGAAACGGCCGAATAATGGCCATCGCCACGGAGGAATATCGCTCTACGTCGCGCTACGACATCATCACCAGCTAGCCGTCGTTACTGTGCGCGGCAAAGGAAGATCACCACACCTGACAAGCCTTTCGATTTGTTTGACCAAGCAGAGATCAAAGCACTCCTTGCATCGCTCATGGCTTGCCGGAGAGTCGCCGTTCGCTGTGTCACAGAGGCACTCGGCGGCTTGTCGTCAGTCATCCTTGGGTGTGCTCCCAAGACCACATGGCAAGGGGTGGGAACCAGACCGTTTGGCCCAGCAGAGTCAATTACATACAGCCTTGTCCGACATTTAAAGGCGCTGCGGTGGGGTGAGGAGGTCCCCTGTTTCTTGCTTGATGGCAGATGATGTCCTATCGCGACGCAGGGGGATGTGGTACCTTTCTATCTTTCCAATGCTGTGGTGGGCAACGACAGGGACTTCTTCGGTGGCGATGGCCATGAGGTAGGCCGAGTGACGGATTTCCGCCGATGCAAAATTCTTGCCGTCGTCGTGGACGATCCAATCAGGAGGTCGTAGGTAAGTATCTATCCACCACTCATGAAGGACATTCCAACAAACGTCATGAGCCCTCCCTCTGCTTTTGGGGCTCTAGGAAACGTGCCGTTTGAGACGAAGTCGCCGCGTCGAGCCGTCGACAACGTAGGTGTACTGCTTGCCAGGACTGAAAAAAAGAAGTAAGCCAAAAGTGGAACATATATGTATGGGACAATGTAGTGCAGAAAGGCAGGTAGGTAGTGACTTCGGATTGGGTCGTGCAAACACGTTTCGCCCCCAAGCACCAGTACCAGTGCGGTTACATCTGAAGGGTTGTGTAATGTTGGCACGGTCACCCGGAGAACATTCCGAAACGTAAATCAGTTGAGCCTTAGTCGCGAAACGTGCGGCCTGCTCTGCGTCCGCATCAACGGAATCACGAAAATTACGTGCTCGACGCACTCCTTGAAGCCAAAATACCGCCAAGAACGATCAGCGCCGGAGACTTCAATGCGCGCCGTCGAGCGCAAACCCTTCTGGATAGGGAGACTCGATTGCCGACTGGGCGCTCAGTTGCCACGATGGGTGGCGCATTAAAGTCCCCGGCGATGATCGTTCTCGGCGGTTTCCTGGTTTCAAGAAGTGCGTCGAGCACGTGGCTTTCATTCCCAGAGTTTCGATAGACGTTGATCGTCTCTATGTCCATCCTGTCGGCGTCGAACCCGCTAGACGGGCCTAAGGGGGTGCCGGAGTCTGTCCAGAAGTACAGACTGCAGTGCTGGGCGGCGACCGACTGTCGCAAGGACGCCTTGGCTTCCTGGCTAATGCGAACAAACTGTCCGTTCATCCAGACCGGTCGAGGACGCAACTCTTATCATCTGCCATGTGCGGCCCAAGGCAGTTCACACGTTGCGGAGGCAGTCGGCACGCCAAATGGTGATGTCCGGGCTTGGTGCAGTGAAGGCGGAGATGCTCCCTGCCGCAGTTGGCCTGGTAATGGAAATCCCAGCAGTTTTCATACTGCGTCAATCGGTTCTTCTTCTTCACCTTGGTGGCGAAGTGGCTTGCACCAAACAGCGTCCGTCTTCGCTCGACTGGCCGTAGAAACGATACGACTGGTCGAACGAAGATGGACGCTGTTACGGGCTGTTACGTGGTCTGCGTCAAGGCCCCTTCCTTGGCCACTTCAAGGATGTTGATCGGCTCCCCGATGATGCTGAAGAAGCGCCTCGGGCAGTTCTTCACCACGTAGGTGTGCCAAACCTCTTGTCGGTCAACCTTAGAAGCTCCTATGATAGAGTTCCAGCCTCCAGGACGGCCTCTTTCGCTAAAGGAAGGTCCCTAGTCGGTGCGTCTGTGGGTTAATCGCCCACTTGCGGCTATCGTGTTGGGCAGCATCGCGGTGCATCAGATCGGCCGGGTGCGGCCCGAAAAAGATGTCAGAGTCCATTTCGTGAATGTCGCTCACCAGGGCGTCCCGTGCGCTTTGTGTGCCGTTGGAGTTCCCGGTTCTCTGCGGCGGTGTTGCCATCACGAGCGGATGGTGGAGGTTTTTGTGAGGAACGCATAACCACCCGTTCCGCCCAAAAGGTCAAGTGACCAAGTTGCACGTCTGCAGCTTGATCGAGGTTATATAGTGCATTGCCACTCCCTGCCGCACAGGTCGTGACAGTTTTCCTCGATTCTGAGATATTAGCGTTGGGATGCGAGCGCCAAAAACTGGCGTGTCACGTAAAGTTCAAGGATCTTGTCAGATTTCAAGTAGTTTTGGTGATGGGTGTTCTTGTATTGATTGATGTGATCACTGATCTTGTGTCTGTTTTCTCCTGGTTTTCAGGAGCCATTCTAATTACAAAGTAGATGTATGTGTGCACGTGACTTCTGCACTGTGTTACATACCTCCCAGCGTATTAGGGACCCATATATGTACGTCCCGACTGCAGAGATACTTTCTGCACTTACGCCATCATTTGCCTCATCTTAACCATCTTCCTGAGCAAAGTTCGTGCCATAAGTCTTCTCCCAGATGTTGACGGAAGTGATCAACAATTTGCGGGCTCGATTGAGAGAAGGTGACTCGCGAGTCGCGCCGTAAAGGCAGGGGTACTTGATAGACTGGATCGTTTGAACTTACACTAGATTGTATAGCCGGAGCGGTAGAGGGCATACATACTAATTTAACCTTTACACCAGGTCTCTCAAACCCCGCGCGATTATCCGGGTATAAACGTGGCCTTTGAGACAGGATATCTATCTCAAAGCTCGTGGAAGTTGGAACCACGGTAGCTTAAGGCGTAGGAAATACACTTCTCCGAAGTGGTGCTACCGTGCTTGTCCAAAAGATCGAAGTCTTTGATGACATCGATCCTCTTGTGGTAGAGAAACTGTCTCTGTATTCCACCACGCATCGAATGGACAATCTATCGGAGTCGCATGTGTGTCTTGATTAGCAACATGAGCGCGACCCAAGTGGTGGTACATAGTAGGTACCCTGGAGCCGAGGTACATACCCGCCGCCGTGTTGCCGCGGCTATGCGTAGGCACATCCGGCTCGTTTAGCAGCTGGAGGCGTTCGCGGTCCATCCAGTCGGCAATCGCGTCTCCCTGTCCATAGGGGTCCTCACTCGGTTGCCACGATGGGTGGCGCGTGTTGAAGTCCCCGGCGATGATCGCCCGCGGCGGAATTCTGGTTCCAAAGAGTGCGTCGAGCACCTAGGATTCGTTGCCGGAGTTCTGATATACGTTAATCGTTGTGACTCCATCGATGCGGACGCAGAGAAGGCCGCTCGTCTCGAGGCCCAGGCTCAATTGATTGACGTTCCGGAGAACCACGTTTCGGAGGGTTCTCCGGGTGTATGTGACTACTTTGGGGCGGTCCTCGTAGGCCTCCCAGTTATGCACTGGGGAGAAGACCTCGTAGTCGGGATATGTGAGGGTCTCCTTCGCCAAGAGGAGGTCCCGGGTTGGCGCGTCAGTGGGCTTAATCACCCATCCCGTCTTCGTCCGGGTGGTAGCCGGGCGGGGAGGGGGGGCGAGGTGAAGGGGACTCGCCCTTCAGTGCAGCAGTCCAGAATCTCATGTACTGCTACTTGAAGTCTTGGGCAAGGGTGTGCCCAGGGCCGGAGGCAAATCCAGCGGCCACTTGGTCAAAGGCCGCGCACATGGCGCGGAACAATTCTAGCTTGACGGCGCGGTCGCGGTCGAGCTCGGTGATGATCCGGTCGGCGTCTTGGCCGACGGTCACCAATGTGCTTCCAGAGGACTGGAGGCGAGGGCTGTCAGGCAGCGTACTCCCAAACGCTGTGGGTGTGAACCCGGTGCGGCTGTCCTGTTTGGCAGCATCGCTGTTTGTCCAGCCGGACGGGCGCGGTCCGGGAAAGTCATCGAAGTCGAACTGGTAATCGTCGTTTACCAGGAAACCCCGTGGAGTACTGCTATTGTTCTTATTGTTCTAAGATATCATACAAGTATTGCTATTGTTCTTTGAAACGATCACTACATTCCGATACATAGTGCAATTACCGATCAGGAAATTGCCGAGTACTGAGTAGCATATCCACCGAGTACTGATTGTGAGGAATCGGATATCCCTACCGACCCGACCAAAAGGTCAGAACACTAAGCTGGTAGGAACTCAGCTTAGTGCGGGATATATAGGTACATGCAAACGACGGACAGAGCAATTACGGGTAACCGTCACACTGATCAACAGTCTCGGCGAATCATTACCAGACTCCCTAGGATAGAACTTGAACATGGTGGAAGCAATCTCCTGACAACTATAAATTAGCTCCCCTCTTCCCAGTTCTGTAGTTAGAAGTCACGCACAACATTCAATACATTTCATCCGTCACACGGTGCCACACAGGGCCTGGTGACCTACAGAACTCTGGCAACCATCTAGAGCCTTCTGGTCCACCGGATTGCATGTCAACCAAGAAGAGACACTGACGGACTGACGTCTTGACATCAAGGGAGGCGCGAAGTTATAGGAGAAACCTTGAGTCCAACATCAAGGGAGTGGGGTTGTTTGTTTGTTTGTTTGTTTGTTTTGAAGGGAGACGGGTCTTTTCTTTAGAGGAGAGGAAATCCGAAACTCTAGTTCTGGGGAGGAGGAAGCACATTGTTATCATCATTTTTCGGAGAGTTGTTTCAACATAGGAAATCGAGTCTTGTTCTTCTTTTTAGGATCTTTTCGGAAAATCCTTGTGAAAATCGTCAAGTCATCAGTACGGTTCAGTTGTGCCCGCGTAGGGCTTGTTTGTGTGTTGTCCCATTTCTCTTGTTCCTCTTTGTCCCTCAGTTTATCTCCTATGTATGTACGGAGTACATACGGAATACTCCGTACCCAACGAGTACATATTTCTCCGTGCGTAGTCAGCCGCCTTCAGACCCGATTGCCCACTGCCGGATTTGCGTGCCAGGAACAAGGGCCGATAGAGAGGAATCCGGCATATACTCGTGGCGTGTGGGCCTTACGGAGTAAGTTGCACCAAGGAGTACCTATTTAGCGTCACGATAAAGGAGCGATAAAGCTGTTCACATCCTTGTAAACTCTTTTCCATGCATGCACGATTCACGCACTCGATCGAACTTCGATGATTCGATGTCGGGTCGAAATTGTACCGCATCACACACAGCTCAGTCAAGCAACAAAGTTCCCTCCCCCCCTTCCCACAGCGCCTGCGTGTGTACACGTAGTTCTCAATGATCTCAGCCATTTTAAACTATTCAAGACTCAAGAAACTGAAGTTCTACTTTTGTCTCGGACATTGACTCCCTGTCGTACATTCTGCATTCCCGCCTCCTGAGCCCAGGACTTCCTTCGAGCTCGGCACGGCATGCAGGACCCCACCGTTATCATCCACTGGCGAGGCGTTATCCGCTCGCGGCCACTTATCGCCATGAAAAAGTCAGGGTTAAACAAAATCCTTCCACTGGATTGACTTCGGCTTCGGTTTTTGTCGGCTTAACGTGAAGGAGTCAAGAGCCGATTGCAGCAAAATCAGTCAAACTTGACAAAAAATATGCTTTGACTGCTTGACTATACCCCCCCTAGAGTCCCAATCCGTTGAATACTGTAGCTGTCCCGAAGAAATTTTTTGATCCATGTGTGATGTGTCTGACTCTAGTTGTGCTTAATACCTACCTATCTTTCCTCTTCTTCGGTTCCATCTAGATCATACATATAGACTACCCATCACAGCAACTACATACATCCGAAGCACAGTACCCATCACAGCATCTACTCCCGAAAGTAATTCCTCCTACAAGACAAGGCATCATCATGACCCTTACAGAAAAGACCCAGCCTTCATCAACGACATCAGTAATCATCACATCTGCCTCCTCAGATCATACCCCCTCTGCGTCAGATCACGGCCTACCATCCAAGGAAGCCTCCGACGGATTACCTCACCATGATACCTTCCACTCCTGGATCGTCGCCATAGCAGCATCAGTCAATTTATTCATGTACATGGGCATAATCTACGCCTGGGGCATCCTGCAGACCAAAATCGCAGACTCGAGGGGCTACTCCCTCACGACACTTACATTCGTAGGCTCCCTAGCCACGAGCTTCATGGTCTCGTTGTGCATTCTCGTAGGGCACCTCGTCCGCAGATTCGGCTACAGGGAGGTCGCTCTCGCGGGAGCAGTGTTCTTAGGTTTGGGGGAAATCCTCTCGAGTTGGGTGGTGGGACATCTGTGGGCGTTGTTCATCACACATGGAATCTTGTTTGGTGTGGGAGGTGGGTTGATTACCCTGGTATGATGGCCTTCTCTTTCTCGCATCTTGTCTCTCTCTTCTTGCTGATTTCTTCTTCGGCGGCGGCTAACGTGGCATAAAAAGCCTATTGCAACGGCCCCTCTGCAATGGTTCAGGAAATATCGCGGCCTCGCAACGGGTATTGTCTTTGGATCGGGGAGCTTGGGTGCCGCGGTCATGACTGTGGTGACGCACGAGTTGGTAGACAAGGTGGGCGTGGAGTGGACGTTTCGCGTGTTGGGAATTATGCTTTGGGTGGTGTGTATTCCTGCGGCGTGGTGTGTTAGGCAGCCGCTGCTGGCAAAGACTTCGATTCCGCAGCTGCAATGGTATGGTACCCAGACTACGCATTCCCCTGACCTTGTATCTGCGAAAATCGCTAACAGTCGCACGTATAGGCATCGTCTGCGGGAGCGCAAGTGCATTATCCTCCTTCTCGGCGGCGCTATTGGCTGCTTCCCGCTGTTCGTACCACCGTACTTTATACCCGTCTTTGCGAGATCCGTGAGCAACTCTGCATCAACGAGTCTTATCACCTTGACTGTCTGGAACCTCGCCTCTGCTTTTGGCCGTGTCTTTGCTGGCTACTCCGCCGATTCATTTTTGGGGCCAATGAACAGTATGGTCGTTTCGCTCTTCCTCAGTGGGGTGAGCAATTTGTGCATCTGGCCTTTTGTGGACAGCATGGGGCTGCTTGTCTTTTTTGCCATCGTCAATGGTGTAGGGTCGGGATCCTTTTTCAGCTTATTTCCTCTGACAGTGACTGCCACGTTCGGAGCCACTAATGTCATTGGCATCTTGCCAATCATGTGGCAGGCATGGATGTTTGGATATTTCTTGGTGAGTGCCTGTAAAAGGGAGTCTCATTGCGCAGCTGCATATTAACTTGAACCAGGGTACTCCCGTTGCAGCTGGACTTTATTCTCTGTCAGCAGATGGGTCTGATATCGCGTCAAACAGACCAGCTACGTATTACGCCGGCGCAGTATGCTTTGTTGGCATGTCTTTCATGTTGGCTGTGCGCTTCATGAACAACAAGACTATACTGACCCGAGTGTGATCGCGAGTTACCAAGTTTCGTGATCAGGGCATTCAACTGTTTTGGCTGACGTTGGTAACCTCTTCAAGGAATTGTCCGGCATCTTGCATGATTGGCGTGGTCGAGGGATCATTGGCGTGGAGTTGCAACCACCATTGAGACCAAGCCCCCTGCTCATCTCGATTGTTGTTGACTTCGGCAAACAACTGATCCAACAGCGTGCTGGATTCAAGCTCATATTCACCCATCGCGGCCGGCATTGCAGCGTTGAACGTCTCTGATGGTCTTTCCGCACCCTGAATCTCTCGATTGTGCTCATCTGAACGATCCACCGCGCGGAACTCGTGGACAGATTGATGAAGATTTCAAAATCGGCCCGGACTTTGCCCTGGAACCGAACGCGGTCTTCTTTAGCTTGTGTCCAAGTAGATTCCAGGCACATTTCCAAATGTTCTTTGGCATCCGGGCCTCCACCCAAATTCATGCGCGGATATTTGGAAACATAAAGATTGAGATCCCCCGCCGGAACTGCGCAAAAACCTGCAAAAGGAGTCATCAGATGTACGCCGCACTCGGATGCTTCGTGCAAAATCGTTGCAACACGTTCGGCTGCGTCAAATAGTTGTCGGGCACTTTCATGGCACCACCTCTCAGGGGCGGCGCTTCCAGCATCGGCTGCTCTACAGGACCTCGGGGCTCAGACTCCAGAGTCGATAGGAAATATCGAAGCCACGAGCCAATATCTCAAAGCTTTGAATTGAGTCACGTCCAGAACTTCGGGCGACTGGTCCACAATCAAGTGATTTCCACAACAACCTGAGGTGGTGAATCCGGTCGAAAAGAAAACTCGACAGCACTGAGAAGCCGCGCTTTTTTTCATCTTTTCATCTCTAACATGGGCAGCATGGGAGGATTGCACGTGCCTGAGTTGACCATGCAGTCCATGATGAAGCACGCCCAGTACGTTGTTGTTTCAATAGCCACGGAGACGGCATCGTATCGGCAATTTGTTCGCCTGTGCAATAATTCACATCCGTGGAAGGATGATTAGGCAAAACTGAAGAAATTGTGCGGCGACGCGTAGCGGAGGCGCACATTTCGTGTTTGCCTCTTGATGCTCCATGTTACCAGTTACTTTTTGGCACGCACTGCCACAGCTTCGCGTAACTGCATTTTATCCGTAGGAGCCGCTCCGAATCTGTTAGATTTGTGTGTACGAATAAAAGCCGCATCGAAGTCAAGTATAATTGATCAATCGCAACGCATTTGCCGAGGAGCAGGAGCCATAGCTTTGTAATCGCTTTAGAGGGCGATGAAGTAATGTCTAGTGGAAAGGGAGCGACGCGAGAGCCATGTAGAGCTTGCATGATACGTATCGCGATGCCTTGCACTTGAGAGCCATGAGAAAGGAGACGTTACAAAAACAATGAAACAAAAGAATAGTCTCTTTTACTTACCACAGACTACAGTACATCCAGGCCTTGTGAAGTCCCTCGTCCTCCATTCGTGAAGCGTAATAATGAGCGGCGCTTGAACAATCTGGAGTTTCGGCGCCTGCAAGATGAACCCCACCATCATGTCTTCCAAGTTCCGTACAAAGAGCATAGTGATGCCTAGACATAAGTTGGCTGGCCCACGGTGCACTCTTCACCAACAATTGCGCCGTCGTCACGGCAAAAACAGCGCCAAGTAGAGTCTTATTTTCAGGCGACCGTTCGGACCGGGCCTCTTCAATGAACGTTGGAAGATGGAGAAAAGTTAGATCGGGAAACGCATTGGTGAAGACATTGACAGCCTTCACTATCACACCATTGGACAGACTCGTGAGTCGTGAGTCGTGAGTCGTGAGTCGTGAGTCGTGAGTCGTGAGTCGTGAGTCGTGAGTCGTGATGTGACTGTCGGTGCGCGTGCGTGTCATGAATCTATCTGCTGCTCGCCGGCGGCGGTTCTTGGTGTCTCGCCGACACTCGATGGCGCGTGGGCAACTCATCTGACGCCATTGGTATGTACTGGGGTTTCAGAGTGACATCGCGAGAGGACGATGCAGTAGCACGAACGGCTCTAGTTTGCCTTTTGGGTAGGACTCGGAGAATTAGCCGTTCGCGACACTGATGCAGTGCGGGATATCGGAACTTGAGAGTTGAGACACCGTTGGCATAGCTCGGTCCCTGAGTGCAGGCATTTCATTTTAAATTCCGAACTCGTCGTCGATTTTGGATCAGGGCGCACAAGAGATCGGGAATCGTGTCGAGGGACCGAAGCCGAGAGGGAGACCTTACTGAGCACATTAAGGTCTCCCAAGCCGAGACACCAAGACTCCAAAAGCCGCTCTCGCATGTAACAGCGAGGCTTAATTGTGGCGTTCCGTGGCGCGCTTGGTGCTTATCTGGTGCACTGATGATCCGCAACGTGGCTCCGAAAACCGGGAAATGGCAGCCTTAAGTGCCCACTGCCACAGCATTGTTGAGCGCGACTGACCGCGGTTGTCTCTTTTCCCCACACTCACAGGCAAAAGCTCAACAAACCGTTAGTCCGATTTACGTGAGATTGACATGTCCGATTGGCAGCCGACGATGGATCCGAATGATTCCCCGCCCCTCCCATTCGCCAACAAACCCCACTAACGTCCCCTCGCGATCCTTCTACTGCGAGTCCATTTCTCCTCGAGGTCTGTAGGTTTGTCGTGGAGTTGAGGTTTCCATTCTACCCTCTCCCTCGTTCGCCGTCCTTCATTTCATAGTCCCTACCACCACGGCGAAATTTGCGATATACTTCATTCCTCTGCGCCGCCTACAACATCTTGCTCCGCGAAAGCCTCGGCCCGCGATAGACTGCCTGCCTCTCCGAGTCCCCACGCATCAAGTCACACCGATCCGATCCATCCTTCGAAGGGCCATAGAGCACAAAACAGAATAAAGTAGAATGCGACTGAAAAGAGCTGCCAGAGTCATTCTTGTAGGCGCCCCAGGCGTCGGCAAGGGCACGCAAAGCGAACGCCTTCTCAAACGATTTCCTCAACTAGCCTCCATCAGCACCGGCGATTTGCTTCGTAGCAATGTGAAGAACAGGACGCCCCTCGGTACGAGTGCCACCCGTTTCTGTCATATACGATCAATACTCCTTCTTCTCATCTTATTTCCTGCCTCGTTCTTCTACCACTTATGTCCTCGTGTCTAACGCCCCAGCGCAGGCATCAAAGTCGAAAGCACTATGAAGGCAGGCGGTCTCGTCGCGGATGACCTAATGCTCCGCCTCATCTCGAGCGAACTCCGACAACGAGGCTGGCTACAAAGCGGCGGGACTCCCGAAATCATGACCCTATCCTCCGAAGCTACTTCCGGCATGAACACAATCTACAGCAACTTCGACGACGTGTCCTTTGAAGCCTTCACTGCCAGCCGACCTCTCTCCCCCCAAGTCCAGGCATCCGAAGACCCTACCGCATCGTTCATTCTCGACGGGTATCCACGCAACGCAGCCCAGGCGAACACACTAGACGGGATCATCCCCATAAATTTGGCCGTTTCCATCAAAACCCCTTTCTCGACGATCCTTGAGCGCATCGCCGGCCGATGGGTCCATGAACCCTCCGGCCGCGTCTATAATACTAGTTTCAATACCCCCAAGGTACCCGGCCGCGACGACATTACTGGAGATGTGCTCATCCAGAGAGTCGACGATAATGAGGAAGTCTACCGCTCACGCTTCCAGAAGTTCCAGCAAGTCAGCGAACCTCTTTTGGAGCACTATGCCAAGAAGGGGGTCTTGCTCGAAGTGGAAGGCATGAGCAGTGACGAAATCAGCCCTAAGCTATACCGAGAATTCGAGAAGCGATTTGTTCTATAAAGGGACGTATCTATCTATGATGCCAATCGTTCTATTCGTTCATCCGCCGAGGCTCTCTCTTTTCGCACTTTTGGCTGCTATGAACGCGGCCAAAGGCGACTGTGGAGACATTACCTATATCATCCTTTATTGCATAGTTATTCTTTTGGCGCTTGGGACATCGACCTGACCATGCCCAGTGGGTGAGACAAAGCGCACGGGCGGAGACTATTGTCCCGTTAGTCGTCTATATACTGTGTGTAAACTGTCACACGTGGCGCGCTCTTGGGCATGAAAGTCGCATCTTCATTTTAATGTACATGTTTTATGATTATGTCTAGCTTTTGTCTGTTGGGGCTGTTAGGACAAAGTCTGCATCTTGGATGTCTACTTTTCTTTTTTGGAAATCCATTAGTTTCTTGTATCAGACTCGAAGCATCGGCGTTTTTGTATTCTCGGCGCCAGGAGCTGTAGGTACTTATGATCCCTTGCTTTACCTCGGAGCTCCGTATTCATGTATATACCGCGAATGATTAGCCGAGCGTATTAATTGAAATACAAATCATGTTTCCTCCAAACTTGGATTCTTGATGAATGACAGCTTTCGTAGTTGGCACATACTCGGGTGAGCTTATTGTTGTGCTCCAGAAAAACGCAAACAACTCGACACGAGCCGATACTGCTTTTCTGCCTTCATACACATGACAAGCTGGATACTTGGGCTTCTAGCTACCTCTCGATGGATCTATATCTTGCTTGCAGGGACTGATGCTTCACTTCATCCAGTCCTGAGTGGTCTTGCTTGTCAAAAGTACTGAAATGCTTTGCGTGTTGAATGGCGCTCGTTACATCCGTAGGAAATTGTCCCCCCGTTGTGCAGTACAAGAGTCTGAAGACTCCCTGGCTGCATCATCTGTACCTGTACATTGCCAAAACCCTCCCATTCCAAATAGAAAAGCAGACGTCACTGCCGGCAAATAAAGAAAAAAAAAATGCAATCACCTAACCAAAAAAAAAGAAACAGAAGCAAAAAAAAAACCGGCAACCCCAAGCCCAGAAATCCCTATCATTTCTCGTTGCGTTCTGTCTCCGATATTTGCCCTTCCATGCACATTCCGTCACTGAGCGCTGCAAGTTACTTCAAGGAGAGTGCGGATACTGTTATCGCTGGTCGTGAAACGTCTTGCCCTCTAATCCCTCCACTCGTCACCGCTCCGAATCCCGCTCGGAACGCTGTCCTTCTTTGCAGGTTTCGACGTCGACGTCGACGACACTCCCACAGACGCGGTAGGAATGCCTTCGTCGTCGTCATCAAGCGCCTTGGCAAGCTCGTCTGGATCCTGCATCCTGGCATCAGGATCAACGCCCTCCTCCAACCCATCCTCGTCGTGGCGAGGGCCCTCATCAAAATCATGCTCATCAGCGCTCACAGAAATGCCGCGCGCCCCCCAGCCATGTCGAGCAGACCGTCGAGCATCGTGACTATGATCGCCCAAAGCCGGCGCACTCTCCTCGTCTGCATCATGCGATTCGAATTTCTTGCCAAAGATGCGACTCAGGAGCCAGCCCCGACGCAGGTCATCCGCGTCCACAACCCCCCCGCCGCGGAGCTTGACGCGCTGTCGCGTATAGTACACCCACGCAAAGTCGACATAGAGCGCCGTCTGAATGCATCCAAACATGACGGCGACGGCATCTGGCTTTCGCTGGTTGACGTCGAATTCGCGTACAAACCAGTTAAGGATGTAGAGCGCTCGGTAGGATCCCAGGGCGAGAAGGTAGAATGAGTTAATGACCGTCGGGACGGTGGTCTGTCGCAGGAGAAGAAGTTGGGGAAGCACACAGCCTGATTCCAGGATCTCGGAAAACACCCACATCAGCTGCAAACCACGCATCATGTCAGTGACAATCCAGCCAGCAAGTCATGATCCTCAGGGGAACGTTCTACGAACCGTTCGAAATGTCCATTTCTTTTCAAACAGCATCATCATGAATGGTGCCAAGACCGCTGCAATGGTCAAGACGCCTGCGCCCATTTTCCATGATAACTCACGTTCCCTTGAGCGCGGGAACATCCATTGCATGATGCCAATGATGTACAAGGAGGACAGGATGTACACAATCTTGAAGAGGAAGTTCCATAGGTATTTCTCGCGGAAGAGATCGAGATACCGCGTGCAGAACACAACAGCGTATAGTCCTTGCGTGATGAGGGAGACACCCTCTGCGCTGCGGTTTCGGTGGATGGAGACAACGAGGATGCCCTTGGATGCAAGATGGGACAGGTCTCCCAGGATGCGGAAGATCTGGAGGGCTTGTGTTAGTTTAAATGGCAACCGCATGGTGTTAGGCATTGAGTTCTGTTTCGCCGGCGTGACCGGATAGACCGTCGTGATGCCTGTGCGGGCCAGCTTACGTTGAAAGCCCCCATGGCTGCAGCCTCGAGCGACTTGGCCCAGCGACGCGGAGCTGCTTGGCAGATAAGGAAGAAGGCGACGTGAGACGAGAGTCTCGGGCGAAGATGAATCGTGCGTGATTGAGTCGTAAGAATGGCTCTTGTATCGGGAGGTGGCGGACGGAGGTGGCAGATTGCCAAAGTCGCAAAGTGTCCTGTCCGAGGAGGAGGTTCGAAGCTCGGTACACGGCTTGGAGCGGCAGCGGCCATTAGCGCTCACTCTTCGTTGAGAACTTGCGTCATGTGATTGGGTGAAGCTCCCCCAGCTTTTAAGGGTGTCGCGGGGATCGGACGCTTTCCCCGATACGTCACTGCTTTGATCTTCTCCGACGCGTCTCGTTCGCGTCCAATTACATCAAGCAATCGTCACATTAAATTGCTCCGAGGAACTACACCACCAC
Source organism: Claviceps monticola (assembly GCA_018360055.1). Taxonomy (NCBI): domain Eukaryota; kingdom Fungi; phylum Ascomycota; class Sordariomycetes; order Hypocreales; family Clavicipitaceae; genus Claviceps; species Claviceps monticola. The sequence goes on from SRPP01000343.1 coordinate 22,237, forward strand.
GCGAAAAAAAAACGATTGCCGCTCGCAACGAGGATGCAAGCATGAATACCACATATGTATATCCGAGACCATAATTTTATACAATGGCCACAGGTAGCCCCGTCTCCCGCCTCTTGCCGAATTTTCGCGTTTGGTCGTTTTTGCTGAGCAGATTCCACAGGCAGGGAAGGCCGCGAAAACCGTCTCAATCAACGACTTCGAGGCGCGCAGTGCGTATTCTCTCGTATGACGACTCTTTTTTTTCAATGTCTGACACATTGTTTAGGCGCGTGAATGTTGGCGACGACATCTCATTCAGTTTCGACCTCGCGGGCGTGCCTCCTGCTCGAAGCTCCAGCTCTCCCGCTGTGACGGCGCAAACACCCGCTGGACGATCGCAATCTGCCGTCGCAGACGTTTCATCCGCCGAGAATTCCGATCTTACACCACGAGGTCCGAGTCCGAACGCGAGTGTGAGCAATGGAGGCCGATCAGGACCCTCTCAGGCAGAGAGCCGGTTCGTCAGACCGCTCAGCTCCAGCATCGCGAGATCGAGCGCGGGGTCCATACAGAGCGAAGCGAGAGAAGCAAATGAGCCAGACGAGCTGGAGGCTGTAGCTCCCTCATCAAGCGTGCCTGCTTCTGCAAGGAAACACATTCCCACGACCATAATCGAGGAAGTCACCGAGAGCCCGGCTCAGAAACCCGGTAGCGGACGCCGGCGACGCATCCTGTCTGACGACATTAGACAACCTCTCCCACCGAACATCACAATATCATCCAGCTCGGCACGCGAATCTCTACCTTCCTCCCCCTCTACACGACGCCCTCGTCCAGGCGACAGACCAGCCCGACCAACCGCCCCAATCGCACCATCACGACCCCCCACCCTTCCCCTACGTCAAGAAGTCCCAACACAACCGCGAACAACAGCGCCTCTCCCCAGGAGTGCCTCACCGAAACGCCGACCACCATCACTAGATACAGTCACCGAAGAAGAATCAGAACCCTCCGACGAAGGAGCAGTCCAAGTATCCGCCCGCGAAGCCGCCAACGTCCTTGGCCAAAAACGTCCCCGGCCAAGCATCACCACATCCACCGAACTAGGTTCCGACGACAACGACAACAGCGATCCAAACAGCACCTCCCAGCCATCATCCTACCGACAAAAGCGCAAAAGCCCTGCCACGCAAAGACAACCCGCGAAACGCTCCCGCCAGCACAGCCAACAATCTCAATCGAAGCGCAAAAAACGCCACAGCTCCAGCAGCGAGCAAAACGACGACGCGGCCGTCGAAATCACCATCCAACGCTTCGTCAACAACTTCCAGCACGACGAGGACGACGAGCTACAGCAGGAAATCCCATACGCGAACCGCGCTGGAGAAACTGTCGTGGACGTCTTTGCGCAGGTATGCGAGGAGGTCATCTCCTCTGTGCTGGACCAGTTGCAAAGGCTGGCGGCGGAGACGCACGATGGGGATAAGAAGAAGGAATGTAGGATTAAGATGAGGGCTATTGAGGCGTATGGGGAGGAACTTAGTTCTCGGTTACTACAGCACGTAAGCAATGACTTTTTTTCTGTTTCCTCCTCTTCTATTATTCTTTTCTCTTATTGAGGGTGGGGAGAATAAAGTTCTTTCTGCGTCAAAGGGGGATAAAGGCGCTGACTTGTGGGCCCGGGGGGTGGTGGGGGAGTTAGGCCATTCATCTGAACCATTGGCACTCGCTTCGACGGCGTTTACGGCACGTGCAAAAGGAGAAGCTTGCGCTTCGGGATGAGATTATTCGGTTGAAGGGCGAGCGTGAGCAGGTGGCGTTGCGGACGGATGCGATTCGGATTAAGCATGAATCTGATAGCGCAAAGTGCATGGTAAGTTGGGGGCAACGGACTCTATGTTCCCTTTTTTGTGGCTATTTTATTTTTTCCTGCATTCTTTACCTCTGCTCACTTGATGCTTTCGTCTGACGAGAGCTCATATATAGTCCCGCCTGAATGCCTCGGCTCTGATGCACGATATTGATCTTGCGGTCCAGCAAGGCCGAGAAGCCCCCGAGCTTTCCCAAGCTGCCGAGAGAACAGCTGAACTGGGTAACCTTGATCTCGTCTTGGCCCAGATTTCGGACCAAGTCAGCTCAATTAGCTCTACCGGTGGTCTGCTGCAGCAAGTCCGAGACTTTAATGCGTTTCTGGAACGAGCAGCGAATGCTCTTGAATCAAGATAAAAAAAAATGTATTGGCTATTCGACTTGATTTACTTTTTACTCGTCTCAGGGTAAACACCTTGAAGACGAGAATCTCTGTCTCCCCCTCCGCGATCCATCTACTCCTATTTGGCGGCTTTATTGGATCTTAGCCTTGCTAAAGTCCATCTCGGGATGTTGTTCCTGGAATTTCTTCAACATATCCATCTTCTTCTGCTCATCTGACGAAGGCAGTCCCTTTTCCTTTTGTCGCTGGTCATACATCATCTTCTCAACCATGCCTCTTGTCTCGCCGTCCAGTTCAGAGAGTTTTGAGTTTTCGGGCTGAATCTTGGTGACGTCGATTGTGGGAGCCGTGGTGACGACGTGTGCCCACCACTCCATCTTGTTGACCTTGGAGAGGTAGATCTCGACAGTCTTTGTGCCGTCGGGGTTCGAGGACAGTGTCCATGTTGAATCGTCGACGCGGATAGCATGAGGGAGATGGCCCTGTCGTTTTCGTGTGCTTTGGTCAGCTTTCTAAGTGAATACCTCGTGGAGTAGGGCACACGAGAGGTTGTCATTGCGAGTGCGAGGCAGAATTGTCGCAGGGGAATAAAAATGCGAGTGAATGGAAGGGAAAGGGGCTGGACTGAGGCATCATGTACATTAATGACCGGGTCTTGACCCTTGATACCTGCAGACAAGCTCTGCTTCTTGATGTCGACGACGAGATCTCTCGACTTCATGGTACCGGGCACCGTGAATGTGACGTTGACTTCAGCAATGGACTGCTGCTGCCATTTATAGGGCAGGGCCACTTGCTCAGCTTGCTCCTTGGCGCGAGCTGCCTCGTCTTGGGCGCGAGTTGCCTCTTCCTCGGCGCGAGCTGCGGCGTCTTTGTCCGGCGAGCGAGCTGTCAGCTGTGGCCATGGGACACCAACACGTGATACTCTGCATGTGAGTAGCTGGAGGAAGGCAATTACTCACCTTTCACGTCAGCCATGGTTATGATGTTATGATCGAACGTTGTGATTAGCGACGGGTTCCTAGTATGTATCAGGTATGTAGTGCAATGTTGATGAAGGTGGGGACGGGATGCGGATGTGAGGCGCGAAGAAACGCCTGGAAGTTTTGCTTGCATGGACAATGGAGCGGCAACCGGGGGCCGGGTAACCAGTTCGGTCCAGACTCCAGAGGGAGCTGACAAAGCTTCATCTCAAGCGCATAGTTCTTCGTAGCTTCCTTCTGTCTATTTTTAATAAAACCGACAAGTTCATATTGCGAGCATCCGTACCTGAAGAGAGCCTTCAAAGGTAGGATGGCACATTTGATACTCGATCTCCTTCTCGACTAGCTCACTCACTGAAGCTCCACTGCGAGCCACCCTCAGCTGGTGTGACGTGCCGCCCGCTGGTCAGCCACGTCAATTCTCCCCAGTCTGCCCTTCTCTTGCTGCGCAACGGCCCTTATGAGGCACAGGTCCTTTCGCATCATCATTTGACGAGTGACTGGCTCAAAAGGTCAGAGAAGTCAGATCATCCTCCTCCTCCTCCTCCTCCTCCTCCTCCGGAGACAAGATGCTGCGAAACGGCAACAGTACCTCTCATCACTCGGCGCCCGCGCCGCCCGAGCAAGATGAGACATGCCCTGTCTGCAAAACCACGCGCTACTTCAACAGAGACATGGAGTTCCTCATCAACCCAGAATGCTACCACCGAATGTGCAAGACCTGCGTTGAACGCATCTTCAAAGACGGCCCCAACCAGTGCCCCTACGCAACATGCCGCAAAACACTCCGCCTCCGAGGCTTCAAAACCGCCTTCTTCGGAGACCTATCCGTTGAACGAGAGGTAGACATCCGACGCCGCGTCGCACAAGTCTTCAACAAAGTCGAAGAAGACTTCGAGACTCTCGACGACTACAACGAGTACCTCTACATGGTGGAGTGCCTCACGAGCGACCTCGTCGACGGCACCGCCGAAACCAAAACCAAAGCCGAAGCCCAGCTCGTAGAGTGGGAAACACAACACAAGGCCGACATTGAGCGCAACAAGAGACTCGCACGAGAGACAGACGATGCCCGACAGCGGCGCGTAGCGCAGGAGCAAGAAACGGCGCGCCTGCGCCGAGTCCAGGACCAGAAAGAGGACGCAGACCAGAAAGAAGACGCGGCGCGCACCCGCGAAGCGATCCTCGACTCGTTGCAGAGCTCCGAGGTGGGAAGCGCCAATGCGACCATTGACAAGATCATGCTCAGGAAGCGCGGCCAGCAGAAGAGGACCTTGGCGGTGGATGCTCTACCCACGGGGGCGGCGGCACCTTCAGGCGCCAACGGCTTGATGATTCGTGGTCTGCGAAAGAAGAAACGTGGTGTGGTGGAGGAGGATGGGCCGTATGATCCATTTGGTGGCTTGCAGGCTGCGTTTGAGAAGACGAGCGTGCCGGCGGAGGAACTGCGCGGGTACCACAGTGAATGGATTGATGTGACGAGGTCCAAGAATGAGTACCTCGCTGGTGGGTATAGCTCTGAAGAGTACATTTCGAGGGCGCTGTACGAAGCGTTTTCTGGCTTGGGATTGTCTATTGCGGAGGAGAAGACTGAGAGGGGTGTGGGGACTGCGGCGGCAAGAGATGCTGCTGCGAGTGCTACGGCCGAAGTTCTTTAGAACATGATATGGACAAAGGCGTTTTTTCTCTTCTACTTTATTTTTTTTATTTTTTCATGAGTTTTGTTTTTCTGTTGTCTTTGGGGTGTTTTTTTTTTTTTTTTTTTTTTTTTTTTT
>SRPP01000344.1:0-27171 GCA_018360055.1 Claviceps monticola
TATGTATGTATGTATGTATGTATGTATGTATGTATGTATGTATGTATGTATGTATGTATGTATGTATGTATGTATGTATGTATGTATGTATGTATGTATGTACTCCGTACATGCATATGTACATACATATTCCCAATTTCCCTACGAAGAGGTTGTATGATGTATCACACGCACTGTGCTCTGTAGAATGAAGCTGGAAGTTCTGGCAGCAGCGGAAAAGCCAACCTCCGCCTCCGCGTGCACATGCACATGCACAGTATGTATGTGTGTAGGTACAGGTATCATGTACTTGTAACACTGTATGTACATATGTACATACTCTGTGCTCCGTACCAGTGCCTATAATTAGGAGTCTTGGGCATTGCTTCATCCGCCCAACGATGCCGTCCCCCGGCTGCCATCTGCTCTGCCGTCTGGGCGAGAACTCGGCTCACGAATTTCCCATCAAGCTGAAGCTTCTACTATGTATGTACTGTAGGTATGTAAATCCGTACGTAGCAAAGGCCCAAGAGTCGGAGCCTGGAGGAGAGCAAGTCGGTGCTCCCGCCCGCGTCTTCTTCGTCCCACACTTTCATTGCTTCCATCCCACTCCCACGCCTCCCGAGTCCCACGCCTAGGTACGCCTCTCACACTAACCAAACTATCCCCACACTCCAGGTGCCCGCCCACCTTACATCTTGTTTCATCACCGCTCACATTGCTTCCTCCCCCAAACACTTCGCGCTCTTCTTGCAGCTGAGCGTCTCCCTTTGGGTCTTCCCGCCGTCGCCCACGTCTCCCTTCTCTATGCCTCGGAACGACCGATCTGACCTTCGACTACTCGTCCGACGATAGCCGTCTCGTCGCGCTCGCACACTCCTCAATCTACTCGCTTCTAATTTTCTCGCTGTCTCGCTGTCTCGCTGTCTCGCTGTCTCGCTGTCTCGCTGTCTCGCTGTCTCGCTGCCGAAATCTGCGATCTTGTTGATCAGGCTCCATAGCGTCGTCTCTGGTTATCGTCTGGAAGTCGACGCGCCGCTCAAGCATTCTTTGAGCACAACGACTGAGTAACGCGACCGATCGATTTGCCCATCACTCACGACCAACGGACTCTTTGTCCGAGCCATTTTGCCTCGTCTTGTCGCAAGTCTGGACGTCGAGGAGCGCAAAGCTGGACTCCAGCCGTCTGTGTATTGGACGTAGTCGTTCAGCTCTTGTGATTACATCGTGAACTTAACGACACTCGCTCGTGAACGACTTGCGCAACCTTTTTGCGATGGCGTCTCCGATTCCCATCGGCCATCAAGGGAATTCATTGCATCGACCGCTGCCGCCTTCGGCGACCCTAGCCTCGCCGCCGAACAAACGGGACTTGAAATCGTGGTGGAAAGGATTCAAATTACCTTATAAACAACATGACCACCCGCCAGGTACGACGAGAACGGAAATCTCAAAGGACAAATGGAGATTTGCGACTCTTCTGCTTCGGTCGCATATCGCTATTGCGTACACAAAATTTTCTATACTAACTATCTGTATAGCAGAAACAAGTCGAGCGCCCGGGATCTTCGGAATTCCACTGCGCCAGAGCATCGCATATGCCAATGTCGCAATCTCCCTCATTGATGAGAATGGCGAAAGCTACATCTATGGCTACGTTCCGATTATAGTTGCTAAGTGCGGCGTCTACCTGAAAGAAAAGGGTACGTAGCCACGACTTACACAGATGTCAACACTGGCGCTCCTCTTGCTGACTTCTCATAGCGACTGGAGTTGAAGGTATATTCCGACTTAGCGGCTCAGAGAAACGCATCAAGGAGTTGAAACAAGTATTCGACTCACCCGATCGATATGGCAAAGGACTTGTTTGGGATGGCTATACGGTACACGACGCCGCCAACGTCCTTCGCCGGTATTTGAATGATCTACCCGAACCGGTAGTTCCTTTGGATCTGTATGAGAAGTTTCGCGAACCACTTCGAGGCGCAACCAAGCAAGCCTTGGGCGACGCTGAAGGGCCCCAACTCGTCGACAACTTCGATGAGCTGGCAGCCATCAGGAAATATCAACAACTCATCACCGAGTTGCCCCCACTCAACAGACAGCTTCTCTTGTATATACTTGACTTACTCGCCGTGTTCTCTGCTAAATCCGACGAGAATCGAATGAACTCCCAAAATTTGGCCGCCATATTTCAACCTGGCATGCTCTCGCACCCCCACCACGCCATGGCACCCGAGGAGTACCGCCTGAACCAATGCGTGCTCATCTTTCTGATAGAGAATCAGGATCATTTCCTGATTGGAATGCAAGGCACGGCTGCTGATGAAACGACCATGAAGGAGGTCGAGTTGGGAACACCCACGACTCCGAAGCCCAAGGGTGTCACCAGAACCGCGTCTAATGCTAGTGCTGGCGCTAATAGTGTTCGGAAAGAGGGACAAGTTCGCCGAAACCGATCTGTATCCTCCAAGCACTCAAGACGCGACGGAAGCATCGGCTCACTCAGTCCGAATCGCCTCACGCCTACTGCTACGGCACTAGGCAGAAGTAACACAGTCCCGTCCAAAAAGTCTCCAGCTCTAGCAGGGGGGAAATTTAGGAAGAATGACGGTTCTGGCCACCACCAGTCTTCAGCCCGCGTGCAGCCGATGACTCCAGTTAGACCGACTATGGCTATACCAGAATCACGGACGCCGAGCCCATCGTCCGCCTCGCCTACACAAGTGCTACTGGCCACTGGCACATCTACCGCGTCAGTGACGGGTCGAAGCCAGGAGAGACTGCTTGATGGCACTCAAGAGTCACCTCCGGCACCTGCCAAGGAGAGGCACATACCAAGTCTGTTTCAACGATCCCCGGTCGAAGGTGGCGAAAAAAGACAGCCAAAAAAATTGAGGAAGAAAAGGATACCAGGCATCGTAACTATCAGCGCCCACAGCTCTAATGTTTCTTTACCACACTCAAACACTGCCTCGCCCGCTTTTGAATCAACGGATCCGATGGAGTCGATTCAAAGTAGATCTCAACAAATAACTTCTACCTCGGCTATACCTACAGTATCACCGCCTGCGACTGAGACATCGAATGGCTCGCCAGAGCCGCCTACGTCGGCAGCATCCCCTTCGCTCCTGGCTCAACCTCAGGATGCTCATTCCACAGGCAATGCTCGTCCTCCAGAGTCAATGACATGCAATTTGCATCCCGACGAAAAAAAGCGAGCGATCAAATCGCCACCTACATCAATTCACTCTTCTTACAACGACGGTTCTGATTTGGACCAAATTGTTGAGGGCATGGCGGGCTCTTTCCAATCGGACAACCCTGACAAGGAGAAGAAGAAACTTTGGAGAATTTCTAGGACTAGGAGGGAAGAGAACGGAGGCTCGTATGGATCCTCAGGAGGCGTATCCTCTACGCACATATGGTCCAACACGGGTGCTGAAATGAGCACGACCACGGTCGGTAGCGGGGGCAGCAGAACTCGCAAAAGCGCCACGCAAGATGACTCAGAGTATCATGGCCCTGATCATGCCACCGATGTTGTTAGCAGCGTTGATGGCGACCGGGACGATGGCAAAGACGAGCCGAAAGGTCCTATTGGCTGGATCAAGAGCAAGTATCGAGAGGCTAAAGAAAATGCTGAGCATCGCCGCACCAAGTCACCGCCGGCAGGCCGAGATACGGAGCAACAGGCATTGAGCGCCGCCTTACATTCTCGTGGAAAGAGTCTAGAACTCAAGGGAGAAGCAAGCAATGACGAGAAGAAAGGTGGCAAAGGGAAGCCGGGCGACCTTACAGAGTCAGCTGTTGCGACGGCTCTTCTCACAGAGGCTCCCTCTCACACGATGCGTGATACGCCGCAAAAAGAGGTCAATGGTGCTGAGGAACCGAAAACGTTGGCAACTGAAGGCCAGCTGCCCGCTATGGTTCCCCAAATCTTGACAGAAAGGCCAAGTGAAGAAGCCGTTTCTGCAGATCTGCCAACGAAACAAGCAACCTCAACGCTGAACGGTCAAGCAGTCCCCACAGAGAGGCTCGAACAAAAACCTTCCGAGGAGAAGCCTACTGAGCAAGCTATCTCCAATGAGAAGCCGTCCGTGCAAGCAAGTCATACGGAAACGCCAGCGGAGCACGCAAACTCGATGGAGATCCCAACTGCAGAAGCAGTCTCCGCGGAACAGCCAACGAATCGAGTAGACTCCACGTCAGCACCGACTGAACAAGCAGTTTTTTCCGCAACCGAGCCTGTAACCTCAGCCCCGCCGGCTGAACAAGCAGTTTCCACAGAAAGGCCAAGCGAGCATGCACCATCGGCGGACACGCCAAGTGACCAAGCAATTTCCAAGGAAACAGAAACTGAAGAGGTCATCTCCACGGACATGCCAACTTCTCATGGCATGCCTCTGGAAGCGCGACCTAAACAGACAGAGCAAGCGATCGACTTGCAGCACGTGGTAGACGTGGCAGACGTGGCAGACGTGTCAACATCACAGCCTCCCTCAGATGCGGAGTTGAAAGATGCTCCAGCGTTGGCCAAGCATGCAGCCAAGGAAGAAGTTGCGAAAACATCACCAGAAGTGTCGTCTAGCCAGGGTTAAGGCGGGCGAGATTGCGATGATTTGCAACTGTTCTCCGTTCTACTCTGTGGTTTCTTTACTCTTGTTCCTTGTCGTCCCCTTCTTCTCTTCCTTTTTTGTCACTTGTCTTTCCTCCTCTGGCCTTATCTTTCTTCCTTCCTTCCTCTTCCTTCCTCCTCCTCCTCCTTCTTCTTCTTCTTCTTTATATATTGTTTCTTGGATCTAGATATAGATTTGTGGTGCGGCTTTTGACTCTGGATCTTGTGTGTATAGATCTGGTGTGAATTTGATAAAGTTGCATCACGGTTTGGGCTTCGCGGTATGGTCAATCTGATGGGGCTGTTTTGTTTTATTTTGGATACTTGTTCTTTTTGTAATACCCGAGGCAGTTAGTTGGCTAATGAACCAGTGCCTTTCTTCTTCCTTTCTTCTTCTTCCTTTCTTCTTCTTCTTTTCTTCTTCTTCTTTTCTTCTTCTTCTTTTCTTCTTCTTCTTTTCTTCTTCTTCTTTTCTTCTTCTTCTTTTCTTCTTCTTCTTTTCTTCTTCTTCTTCTTCCTTTCTTCCTTTCTTCCTCTCCTTCTTCTTTGTCTCCTTCTTTGTCCTCTTTACTTCTTCCTCATTACTTCCTCTTTCTCCCATGTACTTCACCTTTGGCATTCGTGCTTACCATTATCATAATCGGAAACGAACGCAAACTTTTGATTAATGGGCCAACGCTTCTATGCTCTTCTTTTTCGCCACCTTCTCCTCCTCTTCTTCTTCCTTTTTCTTCTTCCTTTTTCTTTTTCTTCTTCTTCTTCTTCCCCTTCTTTCTCTTCACCTACAGCATTAGTCCTACCATTCTTGGGTACGCACAATCGGAGGTAGCTTATTCTTATTCTTGGACGTAATTACCTATCACACCGACGCGCCGTCACCATTCCGCTTCAGGACTCTGAAGCACGTCTGCAATTTCTCTGCGAGTTGACACTCCCATCCCCAGAGGACAAGGGGGCGCAAAAGCGCTGGATTGATAAAGGATTTCACCCCAGGCTGTTTAAAGAGAAGGAGAATATGGATCTTTCTCAAGCTTGAATTGATTTGGTGTGAAGGTCGCTGTTATCTGAACCTTCTCATCTCTCCATGCTTCGTTCTTGCTTTATGCTTTCTTCAATTCTTCTCATCTGATTCCCCCTTACATATTTACTTGAAATTCTTTATTCCAACATCTTTCTTAGGTTGGGCGAATCTCACGCGGGGAGAAACTCCATGTGAAATCGAAGCTATCTTTTGTCTCTTCCTGCCTGCTGTTGCAATAGGGCGATCCGACACTTTTTTGTCATAATAATTAGTATCATAATGAACACTACCATGCTAGTTCCAATTCTTCGGGGGAAAAAAATAACAACATCCCTTCCGTATTAGAACTTCTCGCTCAAGTCCTTCTGACGCTACACACCCTTGTCAATCGGGGCATTACCGTACAGACCCGTATCCCACACGAGCATCCGTCCAGACCTCCGCCAGTCCTCATTAAAAAAGCCATTGAATCCGCTCCAGACACGACGCAGTTTCATGCCAAGTAACTTACCCTCCTCACTTGCCAAGAATTCAAGCAAAGAAGGTTCAATGCCCTCGAAGCCGATAATGTATCGCGGAGCGCGCATGCCCCGCTCCGGCACAAATAACTCGGTCTTCAAAAACTCGGTAGAGTTATCGTAGAATCGATCTGCCTCGTCGCGGTAGTTCTCCCGCTCAGGCGTATCCGGCAGTGTATGCAGCGGAGGCTCACACGTCAGAGCGTAGGCATTCAAACCCGGATAATAGAGGTGAGATCGCCAGGGCGTGGAGTGGCAGGGCATGAGGAACAGGGCGAATAGTTCCTCTGGTGGTGATGGAGCCTGGTGAGTGGTTTGAGCCAGCTGGACGGACGTGGGGTGGATGCGCTGGTATTCCCTGCGCAGGTAGGAGAGGACGTTGAGAGGGGCCGGTTGATGGAGGAAGGAGAGAAAGCCGGCTAGGAGGATGTTGGTGCCCAGAAGCGCGAGAAGCCACGATTTATTGCGAAGTTGAGGGCGGGTGCTTTCTGCTGTTGTTGGATTTGCAGACTTAGGTGCAGGAGGGGTCGTGAAGAAGGATGCGGCGGCTGGGGCGGCGATGATGCTGAGAATGGGGAGGAGAGGGTAGATGAAGCGGACTTCTTTGTGGGAGATGGACGATAGAGCGGCAATGGTGGTGAAGACGGCGCAGGAGAGGACGCGGAGAGTATTGGTCTCGAAGACGGATGATGATTTGGCTGAGAGAGGTCTGAAGAGCCCCGCGAGGGCGAAGGGTAGGCTGGTGGTGCAAAGAAGGGGGAGCCCCTGTGAGAGATAGTAGTGCCAGGGGTTGCGACCGTAGAAGATGGCGAGGGATTTGGAGATATTGAAGTTGAGCCAATTGTAGGGCGGGAAGGTCCAGAAGCCGAAAAAGAAGTAGTCGCATATGGCAGATACTGCCAGCACCAAGGATCCGCAGAGAATGACTTCGCGAGCGAGGAGGAATATGTTCGGCCTCGTCGTGGGCGTTTCGCTCTTCAGGGAAACTCTCGTGTAAGCCATGATAACTAGAGTAGCCCAGATGAGAATGTTTGTGGGTCGAAGGATAACAGCGAAAGCGGCTAGACAGAGACTAATTCGAACATGAAGATTTGTTCGAACATGAAATCGTCTCATGGCAAGATTGGGCATCTCGGAAGTTTCTGGGGTTGGATCCGAGACGCTGAATATTCTCCAGGGCCAGTAATTCAATGCCATGATGGTGAGGGTTGCCTCGAGAGAATTAGAAAAAGTACGCGTGGAGCAGTACCATTGCCAGGGGTTGAAAAGTTGAAGAAACAGCTATTGGTATTGTCCGCTCATCAATACATTGCACGATGATGAAATGCAGGCTGGTCAGGCTGGAGGGGGGGGGCTGGCATACCGCGAAGTAAGATTTGTTACTGTTTGGTCCAAAGGTCCATACCGCAAGCTGCCAAGTACAATAGTCGCAGAGACCAGCACATACTGCTTGTAAGACTTTTGGCGATCCGATCACGATGGCAGCTCGGAGCGCGCTGCCTGATGGAAGCAGCTTTGACGCCCAGTCTGCGATGAGGTAGACTGCTGAGAAAAGGACCGGGTGAAGCGAGGTCCTTAACTGGTGATGCCATTCCTATTGATTCCCATTAGTACACGGAGAACATGATAAAAAATTTCAAGTCTGAAAATGAGACGACGGTGTGAGTTGCACGCACCCACGTAAGCCAGGCGCCGCTGTTGGGGCCAAAGGCAAGCTCCCACGCGGGCTCGAGAGACTGGAAGTATTCATCTGGTTGGAAGAATGTGCTGATCCACCAGGCATTGATCAGACGGATTATGATGAGGTTCCGCAGAAACATGGGGCGGTTGCGCATATGCCGAAGGACATCAGATGTGGTGACTGCCATGATGCTTCACTCAATGGCCATGTGTCAGGGGGTGGGGTGGTGGGCAAAGAGGCGTTTTGCACAACAGTGCCGCCGCTGGAGAGTGCGCCTCTGCAATCATCAATGAAATCGAATCAATGCCGGAAGTTGATGTCGATTTCGGCGTCCTAAGTTACTGGAGATGCACGATAATTAGTAAGACAAGACAAAGTCGCTGAGTTGAGTCTTGACTGAGGTTGACTCGGTTGAGATGAGGTCGGTAGTGGCCCGTGGGGCGATAGGAGGTTGGACCCACCAACCAGATGCGACAACTTTACTTGTCCATACATACATACTCTGTATGCATGGGGTACATACCTATTCCGACCAACTTGTTCCGACTTCCCAGAGACTGCATGCACTTTGCACTAAATTGCAGCAATGCGCGGTTAAATGAACGCGCATGCCGCCCTCCCAATGACAGCTTATGACAGCTTATGACAGCTTATCGGGCTTAAGAGTACAGCTGACGCATGCGGCATTGTTCATGTTCAAGGCACAATGCGTCGGGTCCGACCAAGCCGCATCCTACGGTTACAGCGCTGCCGATGGAACACCCTCGCGTCTTGCCTCACTTGTCTCCCCCGAGGACGATCTACAGACAGATCATGTTTGGATCTGCAACTCATGCAGTCTTGCAAGCTGAGGACGATATTTACGTACATAGGCATGTAGTATAGTAGTATACACATATGTAACTACATATGTACATACTCGGCTCGCTGGGCTATCGAACGGTTGGTCCAAGACTGCGGAGCATTTCGGGGCCAAGACCCTACACATCTCTTTTATCAGTCTGGGGTTGAGCAAGGTTCGTGAGTCGTGGCCAAGCGTCACGTAATGTTCGCCCTTCTATTGGCTCGTCATCATGTGGTTTATGGAGCCTTACGTATCTCTGCCATCTGGCGATCCCGGGGTCAAGTCAGCCGCCGTTATGGAGCAACCATAAGACGAAGAAATCCGAGCAGCCAACGCTCTCCAACTTTCCGCCTCGGTGGGTTTTTTCGTACTGGTCATATCTGATACTTGATATCATAATGGTGTCTAGTATCTACAATTGGAAGCGCGGCAGTTCTTCGAAAGGGCCCGAATCGATGCGCCTGGTGCCTGGTACAATTGAAAGCAACAAAGTGCCAAGGCGGCCAATGAACCCAATGAACAGCAGGGAACCCTGGGCTTTTGCCGTCGAGACGGATTGAATAAGAAGATGTCGGAACCAATTCCTTCTTCCCTGGTGGACCGGCTGGCTTCGGCATGTTGGCACCTAGTTACTGTCTACATGTCTACACACATTCATCATTCATGATGACTGGTGCAAGCCCTGTCGCCAAGATGTGGCACCACAATATGGTTCGGCCCAGCCAACGCTTTCATCCGTCACGGACGCCGACCTCCGCTCTGTTGTGTCCACTTGCACTTAGGGGTATAGCGGCGGCAATCTTTCGTCAGAGGCAATTGCCAATATGTACCTACTTGACTTCTGTCGTCCGTTTCGAGGGCGGAATATAAAGTGGAAGGGGGGGAATCATGGGACCCCCCGCTCATCGTGTTTCTCTGCTAAGCTGCTTCAACTTCTCCATTTTCAACCCATCCAGCGCCCAATCCTCCTGTTCCAACACATAGCTCGTCAAGTGATTGAGAGTTTGCGTCAACGAACAATCGAAGTCCACATAGCTTCAATACAATCAATCGCTGTTTCTAGGACGTCGCAAGAAAGGTACGTGGCCCAGTCACAAGCATCCCTCCGAAATCCGGAACACCATTCGCCTCCCGTGGGTATCGACTCGGAGAGTGTGCCGAACGCGGAGGACTTTCTTGAGTATGGTTAGCGGTTGCCCTCGGCAAGTACCTTGGATTGCCCAAGCCAAGCAAGTACTACGCCCATATGACGAAACCAATCGCCCAATTGTCTTACACTGGCTGTCATTGTTATCTCACGTTTATCTCTAACTAACGTCGTATTCTTGCTATGCCCTTTTCTTTTGGTTATAATCTTAAGTTTAAATTAAACACTATTTTCTGGGCCACTATCGAGTCTTCTCGATCAGATAATAGAGAGCCTACCTACCACGGTGGTGAATCAAGAACCGTCTTGAATTAGAACTTCCTCTTGGAGCCTCTCCATCGCCATTCAAAATGGCTCCCCACGCCGAAACCGGTGTTTCCCAAGTCACCGACAGCAGCTCCCGATACCACGCAACTTGCACCGAAAGTGCGATCAAGGCCGAAAATGAGTACGCCGCGCACAACTATCACCCTCTCCCTATGGTCTTCTCTAGGGCAAAGGGCGTCCATGTCTGGGACCCGGAGGGCCGTCAGTATCTAGACTTCCTCTCCGCCTACAGTGCTGTCAATCAGGGCCATTGCCATCCCGAACTTGTCAAGGCCCTGACTGACCAGGCCAGCCGGTTGACTCTGTCGTCGCGTGCCTTCTACAATGATGTCTTTCCGAAGTGGGCTGAGAAGATTCGCGAGGTCTTTGGGTACGAAATGGTCTTGCCCATGAACACCGGTGTCGAGGCTACCGAAACTGCGGTCAAGATTGCGCGGAAGTGGGCTTACAAGGTCAAGGGCGTGGAGAAGGACAAAGCTCTCGTGTTCTGTGTCACCAACAATTTCCACGGCCGATCGGTACGAGTATACCTTCTTGTGTTTCCGTGTTGCCGCTGCGATTGGCAGATCAAAAAGAAACAAAAGAAAAGTCGGGGAGAAGAAGAAGATGGATAAAAGCAACTCACCACGAGACGGTTCTTTTGACACATTGTTACTGACTATTTCTGTGTGCAAACTTTGTAGATGACTGCCATCACCCTGTCCACCGATCCCGAGTCCAAGGAGAATTACGGTCCTTATGTTCCCAACATTGGTGCCACATGCCCCGCAACAGGCAATGCAATCCGGTTCAACAATGTCGCCGATCTTGAGGAGGCCTTTGAGGCTCACGGGAAAAACACCGCTGCCTTTTTGGTCGAGCCAATCCAGGGCGAGGCTGGTGTAATTGTACCAGACGAGGATTATCTCGTCAAAGTCCATGCTCTCTGCAAGAAGCACAACGTTCTACTCATCTGCGACGAGATCCAAACCGGTATTGGCCGAACGGGACGAATGCTTGCATCTGACTGGTCGGGAATCAAGCCGGATATGGTCACTCTGGGTAAAGCCATTTCTGGTGGCATGTACCCCGTCAGTGCCATCATGGGAAGCAAAGAGATCATGTTGGTGGTAGAGCCCGGTACTCACGGTTCTACTTACGGCGGAAATCCTCTTGGATGCGCCGTTTCGATCCGGGCTCTAGAGCTCGTTGAGGAGGAAGGCATGATTGCGAATGCCGAGCGATTGGGCAACATTTTCCGCAACAGCTTAGCCGCGCTGGGATCTCCCATCATCAAGACCGTTCGTGGCAAAGGTCTTCTCAACGCCATGGTCATTGATGAGTCGGCAGCCTCTGGCCGGACGGCCTGGGATCTATGCTTGCTCTTGAAGAAGAAGGGTCTTTTGGTGAGTTGTGCTCGTCAATATAGTTGTGAAGTCTAAATCCTGCTCAGCATAAGATGGCCCCATGGTGGTCCACAAGCTAACCAAAGTGTTTCTCTGTAGGCCAAGCCCACTCATGGGGATATCATCCGCTTTGCTCCTCCTCTGGTCATTACCGAGATGGAGCTCCGCAAGGGCCTGAACATCATCACGGAGGCTATCAAGGAGCTTCCGAGTGTGCCAAAGTCTGAGGGGCATTAGAGTGTCAGCGGGTGCTATTTTCTATCAGCTAAAGTGCGTGAGCGATTCTCTTGCATTCGATCAGCATTTCGGCAAGGAAGGTCCGAGGATGACAGTACGGCGACGGCGACGGTGATGATGATGATGATGATGATGATGATGATGATGATGATGATGATGATGATGATGATGATGATGACGAAGCGATGCGACGATGCCGACTAGCTCTTATTCTTTAGACTTAGGGCCTTTTTCCACGGACGATCCCCTATTTACCTCTGATTTCTGTGTAGGACACAGATACCCTCTGGCCTGAAGTGGCACAGAAGTTCCGCCTTTTGAGGCTGTGGACGATGTTGCATCAGAAGGCGCTGGAGACTGAGAAAATGGCCAGTCCGGGATGGAATACTTGATGTGGGATATCCAACGAAGGAGGCATCGCGCGGTGAAGTGGTTGGTTGAAGTGTCTTTATATTCGGTGCGATGGTGCTTTGCTTTGACAGGCAACAGGCATTTGAATAGGTAGGGCAGAGTGCGGCGCTGAGAACCAACTGAGATGCAGGCGAAAGGGAGGGACGATCGAATGTTCTGACGACATAGAGGTACCTCGTACAAGTCTGACGTCGTGCACGGGTCTCATGTCGTGTATCGTATCATCTACAGTGTCGCGTCTCGTACAGCAACACATGATGGTTGGTAGTGGGGGTAAGGGCGTAGGTAGTACGAGGGTTTGTAGCTAGCGCAGATCGTTCGGAGTGTAGACAGTATGGAAAAAGAGATCGGGAAGTAGGAAACCTCATAAAGAGTAAAAGACGTGAAGGATAGGAAAGCTGGGTTGTGTGAATGGTCTACCAAGATATCTAGAGCAAGACCCCCTTATAGCTCCCCTTGTTTACCCTCAACACAGGCCGCCCGAGTTACCTTCTGGACCGGCCAAGCGGCCATGTATAACTTTTGTTCGGCTTGCGTATGGCCTAGTTGTGTGAATGTGGCGGTGCTGCTTTTAGCGGAAGACGTGATTCCCGGCCCTCCAGGTCCATGAGGGATGTACATAGATACGATACATATATGTATCTAGATTCTACAGTGTGATACGTCACCGGATCTATCTATTGGGGACGAGGGGTATTCGTTACCCCTGAGCAGTGAGCCCTGGCCGCGGTGGTGTACCGTGTCATCGTCGACAAGGAGACCACAGAGCCTTCACTCGAATGCTTCCAAACACCCACCGCGAACAACATGACATTGAGCGCAGGTTGTCGAGTAAATACGGAGTATGTACTCTGTAGATAGGGTGAAAGAGAGGAACCCCCGCGAAGGGGGTTGCGTGATGATGCCGGCTCAGGACGGGATGGCGCCAACAGATATGGAGATGGAGTGGCGTCGTATGCTGTGTGAGGCATGCGAGAGCGGGCAAGGCGGATCTTCGGAGGGCACGTTTATTGGTCATGTTGAAGGGAAAGAAAGGTAAAGGCGAATACATACCTATCTGGTCATGTTGACAGGATATGTATGAGGCGAAACGATAGGGCGGGGCAGGCCATGGAATCCGATATGTATACTCTGTACATACATACATACATACATACATACATACATAGTAGGTACATAGGTAGTGTTTGTCTCTGTCTCGTGGAAGAGTTCGACTTGATCTACATGATAGTTAGTTTCCCTCAGAATCCCCCCCTCAGTCTTGACTCTTGACTCTTGACTCTTGACTCTTGACTCTTGAGTCTTGACTCTTCACATTGAGTGAGACAATACCTTACTCCAGCGACCAAATCTGCACAGTCTTTGGGCTGCATGCAGTTTAGGCTGCCGAAGCTGTTTGCGATTGCCGGGCGACGCGCAGGAGACGGCCATGAACCGAGGGGGCAACAGAAACATGCATGATGCATGAAGATTTGGATTGGGTGTCTTTGCGGCGGGGAGTGACACAACTTGCTGCGCTGGTTGATCGTGGTGGGGGCGCATGCTTTGCCGGTGCCGAGAGAATTTGCCGAGATACGATACATGAACATACCTACGGAGTATCTATGTATGATACGGAATTACGGATGAGGTGCAAATAAGAGATGGGACTTTTGTGGAGAAAATGATACATATGTATGTATGCAGTAAATATCCAACACAACGGCTTTGAGAGATCCGACGAGAGACACGAAACAGATCAGTGAGAGCCTAGAGGGCAATGCATACGGAGTAGTGGCTGGAGAAATCGGTATCTGTTACCTAGTCGTCAGGAGTCAGGACTCAGAAGACGAAGTCGAGACAATGGAGCACCGTGCTCGGCAAGAAACGGATGTTTGCGTCGAACAATGATGAAAACAGAAGAGAAGACGATGGAATAGCCATTGACTCCCCATGAGGCAAACCAGGAGGACGCGCCGCACTTCTGTTTGAGGCCATGTTTGGTGTTCAGACAGAGCCTTTGTTTGGAGAACTCAGAAGCCGCTCGAGCCTGTGGCGTTTTTTTGATGCGAATGCGGCAGATGCGGCCGGCCTTGACCTGCGAACGGAGTGGGGCCTGCAGGTGCGCCAAGTCAGAACTGGCTGGTCGGCCCCGTTACACCCCGTACCTATCAGTGATGCGATCGCATGCACACGCAACCTCATTCTTCACCTATTCTTCACTCAGGTCACAGGACGCGCGGCGCACCCCAGGCCAGCCCCAGGCCAGCCCCAGGCCAGCCCCAGGCCAGCCCCAGGCCAGCCCCAGACGTCGATACCACGTGCGGGAAAGTGATAGAGCAATCGCCAGTGGTTTGCATGTTCATGCTCGTGACCAACGAAGACCGCTTGTCGCTCATCAGCGCTCAGCATAAGTGGGGGCCCGATTGCGCACTGCGTGTGGCTGCGTGCGTTCCTGGCCTGCACGACGCCGATTGGTCAGCAGGCGCCGCTGCAATGTGGGGGTGGAGCGCGCCGGCCTCTGCAAGTCCTTGCAGACAAGTTGCAGACAAGTTGTAGACAAATTGCAGTGGCCAATGACTCGCCGCCGTCAGTCGCCGTCAGTCGCCGTCAGTCGCCGTCAGTCGCCGTTCACCCACTGACTACATAGTCTAGTGAGTCCAGTGACAGTGACAATCCCCCGAGTGCTTCCATCTTCCACGCGCCGCGCGCACTATCTCGTCGTCTTATCTGCGGTCTTCGCAGCATCGCATCCCTCGTCCGATTCGTCCGACTAGCTTGGTCTATCACTGGCTCCTATGGGCGATCCCTCTAACTCATTCGGCTTTCATTTCGTTTCGTCTTGTTAACAAACAAATATAGACTCCTCGTTGCGACACCGCTTCCTCCGTGTAAGGTGCACTCTTGTTTCGACGTCAGATCCGCTTGTCTCTGCTCTGCTCTGCTCTGCTCTGCTCTGCTCTGCTCTGCTCTGCTCTGCTCTGCTCTGCTCTGCTCCGCACGGCTGCCGGCAGTGGGCACGCTTGGCCCTGTTGCCGTCATCGTGAAATCGTGCGTGTCTCAATCTCCAGTCACACCTTCACTTCCCGCCCCTCCCCAGCAAGGTTTTCATTGCTGCTTCTGTCATCTTCACCGTCAAGTCAACGTTCACAATTCCCGCTATCCCCAACTTCTCGAAACGCTGCTCCTGGTGAGCACACTCGTTTGTCGCTCTACTTACACTAGACTGATCATTTGCTCTGCCTCGTAGGACCAACCGCGACTATCCGACACCCGATTCACCCTCGAGCATTCCCATCTCTTCCTTCCGCCTGCCGCGCCGGCACGACCTGTTGTTCACCCGGATCGTCAGATTTTCTGAGCCTTCCCTCTCGACCCCGTCCTCTTGCGGTCTTGCCCAACGTCGAAACTACACCGCGCCTACATGACGACCCCAACCGCTCCATCTGCTTCCAACCCTCGATTCTTGTAGCCCCGCGGGCTCACACCGACCTCGTTTAGCTTCCTGTCTATTTGACAGGCACTCTCGGGAGGTCATGTCGAGTCGTCAAGAGGAGTCGTCCTCGGGCTCGAGGCGGTCCAACGGACGGACCATCGGCCAGTTTATAATGCGCAACGAGATTGGCAAAGGTAGCTTTGCCCAAGTGTATCTGGGCTGGCACAAGGTACGTCGCTGGTCTTGTCTTCCGAGCAGTCATGCGTTCGAGCTTCAAAGCCATGCGATCCGCCCGTATTTGCGCATGGCGTCTGGTAGTAGTCACTGCCTGTTCGAATGTCTTTGCTTGATTGCGCATGAATGTTGCGTCTTGTTCAATGACATCAACGCTGAATTCTATCTGTTGCCTTGATGCAGGAATCCAAAGCCGCCGTGGCCATCAAATCTGTCGAACTCGGACGACTGAATAAGAAGCTTAAAGAGAATCTTTATGGAGAGATCCAGATCCTCAAGACACTACGGCATCCCCATATCGTTGCCCTGCATGACTGTCTTGAATCACCGACGCATATCAACCTTGTCATGGAATACTGCGAGCTGGGTGATCTGTCCCTGTTTATAAAGAAACGGGACAAGCTGTCGACACACCCTGCTACCAGCGATATGGCGCGCAAATATCCCAGTGCGCCAAATTCGGGTCTTCATGAGGTCATTATACGCCACTTCATGAAGCAGCTGGCCAGCGCCTTGGAATTTCTGCGGAAAAGAAATTATGTGCATAGAGATGTGAAGCCTCAGAATCTACTTCTTCTCCCATCACAAGCTTTCAGGGACGAAGCCAACCTACCCATCATGTCGGCCAGCCGAGATTCGTTGATACCTGTGGCTGGTCTGGCGTCACTACCCATGCTCAAGCTCGCCGATTTCGGCTTCGCACGAGTCTTGCCCTCCACCTCGCTGGCTGACACACTTTGTGGCTCACCATTGTACATGGCCCCTGAGATTCTTCGCTATGAGCGATATGATGCCAAAGCAGATTTGTGGTCGGTAGGCACGGTTTTGTACGAGATGGTCACGGGCCGTCCCCCCTTCCGAGCTCGGAACCACGTTGAACTCCTGCGCAAGATAGAAGCGGCGGAGGATGTCATCAAGTTCCCCAAAGAAGTCCTCGCCACCTCAGAGATCAAAAGCCTTATCCGGAGTCTGCTGAAGAGGAGCCCGGTCGAGCGTCTCAGTTTTGAGAATTTCTTCGCCCACTCCGTCGTCATCGGCGACATTTCGGGGCTTGTCGAAGACGATGTCGTGAAACCACGCAAGACTGAACTGCAGCCTATTTCCCAGGGGAAAGAGCTGTCGCCAGCTGTCATGGCTGCGGATATTCGTCGCCAACCTTCTGCTACCCCATCACCGCCACCACGCCGATCGCGAGATACTGAACCGAGCAGGGCTTCTGGTGAGAGATCATCGCCTTCGCCTCAACTAGGCGACCAAAAAGATGGCCGACACAACGAAAGACGGTCCACGGAAGAGCAACGACTGGCCAGCTCTCCGCGGGATATCGGAGCTGGCTTTGACATTCGACGACGACCGTCACCGCATCATACTGCCTCCATGCCGAATCAGCACCAATTTCGGAGCTCAGAGCGGTCGTCTCGCGAACAAACTGCTGTTCCGCGAAGTTACCAACCAAGAGGTTCGTCACCTCGTGCTGTCAGACAGTCATCGAGCGGCAAGCCACTGAGCGAAGAGGAGAAAGCGGCGCAAGAGGTCATGTTTGAGAGAGACTACGTTGTGGTGGAACGGAGACATGTGGAAGTGAACGCTCTGGCAGACGAACTGGCCGCGAATGAGAAACTCGCCGGCCAAGCAACATCAGGACCCCGTTCTTCACACTTGGTGCGTCGAAGCACGCAGCAAGGGGCCCCAACATCCACGACCGGCGCGATCCCGACACCCGCCTCTCGAACAGCCCTTGTTGCCCAAGGTCGCGCCGCTCACGAGCGCAAGTCATCCTACGAAAAGACACTGTCCGCAAGTCCCAGCTCCGCGTCCAGCGCCATCTCCAAGGCAATTCAAGACGCCAGTCTGCGCCTATTCGGGTTCAAGGTTGCGCCGGTTCGTGGCAAGGGTCACTCCCCTCCGACGTACCAACCCTTTCCAGCGTATCCCACTCCATCGCCCCCGGGTAGTCTGATCAGAGACGGCAAGAGCTCGACTTCGGCGGCGGATGAGGACGTCAGGACCAAGGAGATGATGACTGAGTATGCTGAAAGAAGTGATTGCGTATACGGATTCGCCGAAGTCAAATACAAGCAATTGGTCCCAATCGCGCCGTCAGCAGATCGCGGTCTTGGCGGTGTTGGTGTCGACCAATATTCACAAGACGAGGACGGCCTCACCCTCGAGGCCGTTGTATCTCTGTCCGAAGAAGCCCTGGTTCTTTACGTCAAATCGCTTACCTTGCTCGCACAGGCCATGGACCTTGCCAGCCTCTGGTGGTCCAAGAAGAGTCGAGGAGCGGACAGCGGTAGTGGGATATTGGCCGCGGTCTCGGAGAACATGGCTCAGAGCATCAACGCGATTGTGCAATGGGTCCGACAGCGTTTCAACGAGGTCTTGGAGAAGTCAGAGATTGTCCGTATGAAGCTGCTGGATGCGCAAAAGATGTTGCCGGAAGACCACCCGAGTTATCAGTCTAACCAGGGGACCGGCTCCTTGTCATCATCTTCGGCATCGACGACGAACCAGGTGTATCTGACGCCGGGGATTAGCTCTGAGAAGTTGATGTATGACCGCGCGCTTGAGATGAGTCGCGCGGCAGCAATTGACGAGGTGACGAATGAGAATCTGCCTGGGTGCAAGATCTCGTATATCACTGCCATTCGAATGCTGGAAGCGGTGTTGGATAATGATGATGATGGGGTCGCCCGACGGCTGTCTTCTGACAAAGAGTCGGCTAGGAGCTGGCCGCGGGAGAATGGCAGTGATTTAGATGGCGAAGAAGAGGCTCATATCCGGAAAAGTGAGTTACTGTTATTGCGCGTCACTTTTTTTAGCCTCCCATTTTTGCGTCAAGCCTTGATAGGAGCAATGCTTTGTGAGCACATGGACTGACTGGCGCATGTAGTGATAAAGATGATTAGAGGCCGACTCGCTGCGGTTGCGAAGAAGCAGCAAATGATTTCTGATGCTAATAGCAAGGAGCACCATGCGCAGATGCAAGCTGTGAGGCGTCGAAGCGGTGATGTGCCTTCGCGGAGCTTGCCTTCGCATGGATAGGCGTGAGA
The DNA here is from genome assembly GCA_018360055.1 of Claviceps monticola. Lineage (NCBI taxonomy): Eukaryota > Fungi > Ascomycota > Sordariomycetes > Hypocreales > Clavicipitaceae > Claviceps > Claviceps monticola. The sequence goes on from SRPP01000344.1 coordinate 18,871, forward strand.
GTGCATCTACCGACCAGAATGACAGTCCTCGGGATGAGCAACCCAGCATACAGTATACACTGACAAGCTGGATGAAGAAGTACTCTATAAAGAAGTCTGCATACACTCACAAGCATGACTCTGAAGTCCCCATAATAGCAACGCGATGGACAGAGAAGAGGAATGTTTCCAATCCAGGGAGAGGCGCACGCTTGGCATGATACACAGACACATTGAAACAGCCACACGGCTAAAAAAAATGTGTGATCTCTCTACTTTTCTTTTTTTCAATATTTGTTTCTAATTTTCTTTCTCTATTTGTCTCTATTGTCTTTTTCTTCCTTCTTCTCAGTTTCGTCATTTCTGGTCCGGCACTCCTCGGCGCTCGCCCGAGGAGACTTTTCTTTTGCGATTATACATCAACATCCCCCTCATCTCCCCTCATCTCCCCTCAATGACCCCCCCCCCCCCCTCTTTGGGCTTACTAGAGCCTATAATTCTTCCTCAAGCCCTCGAGCCTCGGTACATGGCGGGGTATTACACTGAACGCGAAAACGAAAGCGAAATTGTTATTGAAACTTGAAATTGGACATTGGAAATTGGACGGTAAACGGCTTATGGGATTATGGATATCAGACTGGAAACTTGCATATATGGGCCAAGCTACGCGTGGGAAAAGACCACTTACCCACTACGCGCACAACTTTTGGTGAGGGCTTCTATAAGGATATTAAGCTGGCGTTTTTTTTGTAGTTGGGTTTCTGGGAGGGCTGGAGTTTTGAATATGAGGATCTCGAGACTATGATGACTTCATCGCGCTGGAGGCATGCCAGGAAGGGTGTACCGAGGCTTGTTGGATGGCAGCTGAGAGGCTCATCAGTGCAGGGAATAGGTGAAGAAATGGGCGTGTATCTAAGGCCTGACTGAGGGTGCGTGTTCTTTGCGTGTGTATATATAGCGTCGGGGGACGAGAATGGGGATTGGAGAATGGGACTTGATTGATGTGATATGTGAAGGGTTCATGATACGAATCCTGCTGTGCTGCGCTGTGCTGCGCTGTGCTGTGCTGTGCTGTTCCTGTTGGGCTATTATTCGCTATGTTAGGTAGCTACTGATCATGACCCATTTGCATCTGCAAGTCTACCTCATTTTTATATACAACACCATCAAACCGGCAAGTAGATACAGATAAAACTGCAGGGCGAGCCTCGGCCGCATATATATCCACCTCTCCAGCCTGTATCCCCAGGACCCCTCCCATGCCTTCCCGCGCGAGCGGACGGGTATGCTCATGGACGCAATCATCGTGGCCCCCTGGATGGACACGTCCGCGATCGCAGCCGGTGCGTCTTCCAGCATGGGGATAAGATAGCGTCCGAGGAGGCGTCTCCCGATGCCTTCGTTGGCGTGCATGCGAACCAGAAACTCGGATTGACCGCAGATGCTTTCCGTGCGAGCTCTTTGCAGGGCGGTGAATTCCTGGAGTAGCGACTCGATGACCGTGACGGAGGCTTTGCCAGGCGAAGATAGTACGCTTTTGAAAATCAGATTGGAAAGCTGGGCGGCGTCCTCGATGGCCATGTTTGCGCCTTGCCCTATGTTGGGGGCCATCTGCGTGCGTCTGTGTCAGCCAGGATTCCTTTTTTTTTTTTTTCAATCCGTATCTTCGCCATTGTTCTTCTTTTTTCACGGTTATTCTTAGTCATGTGAATATACCATACCTTGCGGATGGCATCACCGATGCAGACCAAACGGCCGCGGTTCCAATTCTTGAATACCCCCTCTTCCAGCGGCGTCATTTTGTAGATGATGCATCGTGACCAGACGTCTCGGAACGACAGCTCATCAGAGAGCATCTTCGTCCCGAGTCTTTCACAGATGCGCCTCGCCGAGCTCGATGCGTCCTTTCTGATCTCGAGAAGCTCGTCGCTCGATGTCTTGACGATGATGAACCAGAAAAACTTGGACTGTTTCCCGGCGAACAGATGTATCGATGTCCCGTCACTCAGACAGCTGAGCTGCACGCCCAGTTCGGTATGGGGAACATTGGAAGAAGTGCCGTAAATGCAGGCGTACTCGTACCTGATGCCTAGTTGGTTTCCCGCTCATTCGTCAGCTCAAGCTGGTCAGAAGTCCCCCAATTCCCGATTGGTATCATATTTCATCACATCTCTCCTTACCTGTGGTCGGCTCGTCTCCCGCCGGCAGCCCTGAAGCTTCCTCCGCATGTCGCCTGATTTCCGACCGAACGGTGCTGTGGACTCCATCGGCTCCTACGACAATATCGGCCGCATACTCGGCGCCGTCAGACGTTCTGACGACGACTGTGTCCTTGCCCGGACATTCTGTGATGGCGACTACTTTTTTGCTCGCGTGGACGTTCTTTTTACCCTCGAGCTTATCGTAGAGAATTTGTAGGAATCTCTGCCGCTCCAAAAAGGACACAGGGTAGCCATAACTGTGAGATCAAAATAGAAAAAGAACAAGTAACACACAAAGGCTTTAGCAAAGAGGAAAAACAAAAGACGTGATTTGTGATATTGTGCGTGAGAAGGTCTCGCCTGTACATTGACACGAAGGGTATATGGAATGATGGATGTGGTGTACCTTGAGTCTAGTTTGAATCATAATACATACCTGGAGCGCAATACTTTGGGATACTGGCTTCTGAAGGAGAAGCCATCTTGATAGTGTATCACGGCGAAATCCAAGGGTTCGATTTCCGCTTCGATATGATCAAAAAGGCCGAGCTGGTCCAGAATACGTCCGCCGTTTGGCAAAATGCCAACAGAGGCACCCAGCTGAGGAGCAATCTGGTTCCCTTTCTCAAGGACTGTGTAGGAGACGCCCAGTCGCTCGAGACAGTGGGCAAGCGTTAGGCCCGCCACAGATCCTCCCACAATCAATACCTTTAGGTTGTCTGCCATGGGGACTGTTGGGCACATCTAGCGAGTCGTTTCGCGGGGCCGTCTTCTATTTTCCAGGCAGCCGCGCCAGGAGGCCCGCTGTATATATTGGTCTTGTGGACCACCAAGTCTGCTTTTCTCCTCGCTAATCATCACTTTGATGGAGGGACTCTCGATGACGCCGCGTTGTTCTTTTCGCCGCCCCCTCAAGTGTCTCCTCGAAGATGACTTGCGCCACCAATTGCGTGGTACTGGGGCTTGCGGTTTCACGTGAATGGCGGCAGGTCACCGTATCTTGCGTATCTTGTGTGCGGGAATCGCATGGCGCAAAAGGAGCCGAAAAAGAGGAACGAGTCGAACGACCCCAGCGCGCGAATCCGATTGTCATCCTCATTCTCTCGCATACTCCACGCGTGAGTGTAGTGATGCCAAGTTCGCCAAGTTCGCCAAGTTCGCCAAGTTCGCCAAGTTCGCCAAGTTCGCCAAGTTCGCCAAGTTCGCCAAGTTTGTGTGTCCGCCCGTCCGGACTCCGGACGGGACAGGCCGGCCGCTCTATTACTGGGGCTACACCGTACGCATTTGCATGTGTGAACATGATCGCCCGTACTGGATTGCTTGGCTCGTTTCAAAGCTGGGATGCGAACTTGCGGATGTAAGCAGATGGAACGATAAGAACGATGCGCACTGCCATGACGGCTTCGTACACACTAGATGCGAATGGCTGAATAGTACACGAGCTTAAGTAGCTGTATGTAAGATTTTCCGAGAGCTGCTCGCCCTCCCAAGACGATAGATATCAAGACAAGCCACGAATACTACATACTAATACTTGTCTTACCTTTTAACCTTTTAACACCCTCCGAGCTTACTTGCACTTACCTGCATTCGTCCTCCTGCTGCGTCTTCTTTTCCTCAATCTTCATCTGGCGTGGCGCTGACAATATCCTTCTTTCTCTCGCCATGGCGCCAAGTATCCGGTCATCGTTCAGCCTCCTGCAGGTCTTGCTCATCCTGGCCGGCATGGTTTGGAAAGCCCACGAGGGATTCGCCGTGATAGACTTTTTCAACCATGTGTCTGGGCATGCTGAGCATGAAGCAGCGAATTGCTGCTGGTACGAGCTATGCATGTTCGCATCCGTATCATCCTGGTGGAGAAATTGGCCTTGGTTTGCGCTCCATCTTTTTCTCTACACAGGCCAGCTTATCGGCCTTTCCGCCATCCTTCTGCGCGAGGCGGTTCCGCAGGACGATCTTCTAGTTGTGAGACGTCTCGGGTATGCATGCCAAGGCTGATGATGATATACCTAGACCCTTGAGTCTTGACACACACTGCTGACCGTTGTGCCCACCATGTTTGAAGGATTTTCATCGCATCGACTTATCTTACCCGCCTCCTTGGACTGTCGACCGCTCTACCTACCATCTCGCTGTGGATCTTGCATAGACATCGTCGCACGAAAACGACTCTAGGACCGACGACATCGTCGAAGAACGGACCTGAACACGACACGTTTCTGCGGCGTATCTTCTGGTTCTCAGCCCTGACGCACATTGGTTCTTTTTTGGTGGCAATCACGGCAACGCTCACGGTCGGAGACAGATCACCGTGGCACTTGACCAATACCCTTCTTGGTGTACCCGATTGCTCGCAGCTGCCGTGTTCTCAGTTTGCCCAGAGGCACGCACGATTGAGGCAGATTAATGAGATGACTGGCACTTCGAGTGGGTTTTTCTTGACTGTCGGGATTTTTAGCCAGGCCCTCACGGCGGACAAGGCCCGCATAGGGGCACAGCTATTGATGAGAATGTTCTTCGTGAGTCTGATAGCTGGCCCTGCCGCCGGGGGCGCTGATGTGCTGCTGCTGAGAAACTCATTTATTACGAGTTCGGTCAAGACGCCGGCGACGTAGCCAACATGTCATGTACGTAATGTACGGACGGAGTACGTGCTCCGTACTCCGTAGCCGCTGTACATCAAGAAACCGATAGTTATGCACTTAAACGATTGCTTATTAAGCACTTGCAGAGGTGCATCGATGGATCAATTTTAAAGAGCTCAAAAGCAACCCTTCCCTCATGTCTGACATCTACGGAAAAAGAAGGCAAGATCCATCAAGATTGAGCCGTCATCTGCTCGTGCCGGCCCCAGGCAGCCAATAGATTGTCCAACCCCTGACTCGCCTCCTGGAGCGCCTGGATACATTTGTTCTTCACGGTGGAAGACTGCAGTGCCTCGAGTGCCCCGACGAGATCTCCCTCGCTGTGGCTCCCAATCGCCTTTTCCATATGGGTGTTGACGCGCTTGTCGCCGAGAGCGACGACGATGGGGAATGACAGCTCTCCATTTCGTAGGTCTTCGGCGACGGCGCCCTTGTTGGTGGCGTACTCGCCTGAATAGATGTTCTTGCAGTCGTTTTGGAGCTGGGCGTACCAACTGCGCACGTGATGACAAAGTGTCAGACCAACAGTCCAAAATAAAAAAAAATTGACTTTGTTTAAAAGATGACGGGCCGGGGCAAACGAAAGATAAGAAAAGGAGAAGGGGGAGACGGTGGAAAATGCATTAATAAAGAAAAAGATATACGTACCCAAATCGACTGAGAAGGTCGTCTAGTTGATCACCACCGTCATTCAAGAGCCTCCCGAGGAGAACAAACAAAGTTCCCGTCTTCAGCTGAGCCATCCTCTTGTACACCAAGATTCGCTCCTCCGCGCCGGCATCAAAGGCTGGCAGCCCATCGCGACGCCAGACCAGTGACAGATCTTGCCCCTCGAGTATGAGCTCCAAAGCCCGAACGAGTTCCGCACCAAGCACCGGCTGCGTTTTCACGGCTCGGTGAATGACCCTCGTGAGAACAAGATACGCTCTGTTGGCGGTTTCGCAGGACCCGTAGACTAAATGTGCCGCCGTTTGGTTCTTTCTCTTGGTACTGTTGTCGCAGACGTCGTCCACCAAGATCAGACAAAGATGTACGGCATCCATAATGTCCAGAATAAGAGTGTACTTTTCGGGGTCCTCATCCTTCAGAGTGGGACGAAAGGCCGCCACAAATCGCGCAAAATGATGGTGTCCGTAAAGTTCACGGATATATTTGTAAGGACAATCGGGAATCTTGTCGCTATTGTCAGTTTCCTCGTCGCGGCTGCCGGCGTTCTTCCTTTCGTGGCGTGCCTTTGCTGCAACGTCCTGGGCATAGCCATAGTGACGGATGTTTTTCTGCAGCCAGGCAGTAGGTTCAAGTGTTAATGCGGACGCGGACGCGGAAGTGGAAGTGGATGTACTCTTGAATAAATATCCGAGGCCAAACGCAAACATGAGCTTCGCTAGATCGATTATTACAGATCGGTCAGCGAACCACGTCGGAGGTGCCATTACGAAGAAATGTGTGGCAAATAATCTGCAAAGGTAAAGTTAAGGGTAAAGGGCGACCCTTCCGTCTGCGCGGTCAAAAAATCGTGATAGTGACCACGTAGATTCTGACAACACAGCACGTAGAGAAGTAACTCTCTATATATATACATGTTCTACACTTGTCAGGGACAAGGTACAATCAGAAGTCGGGATCGCGGAGGTGGAACCTACAGCAACAGCCCCCGTTATCTATAATCCTGAAGCAAGAAGCACAAGCTGGACCTGATTTGGAAAAAAACAACCCCCCCCCCCCCCCTCTCCCGGGCCCCCCAAGGACGTCCCAAAAGATAGCAGCAGCCTGTATGTACCCGTGTTGTCTCATCCCGTCAGCGACAGACACTCTTATTGGATTATATAAGAGAGGAAGTGCCATCCTCGTTGACGGCAGGAACTAAACAACAACGTCTTTGGCAAACTGACCGTGACGAACTCGAACTCGCCGCTCACCCACTCCTTCCGGATCCCCCAAATACGCAATGGACGGATTCAGCAGCTCACTTCGGCCGCCGCCAGAATACGAGAAGGTCCAGTGGCTAGCTGACTCGTTTGCAGCCCTAATGGGGCTTGGTTGGATCATCAACTACGTCTTGATGGTGCGAATGTCCATCAAGGGCGAGCCGCATAGCATGGCGCTGATTCCGCTGTGCAACAATATTGCCTGGGAACTCGCCTATACAGCCGTCTATCCATCAGCTAACAGAGTGGAGCGATCCGTCATCGGCATAGGCGCCATACTGAACCTGTTCATCATGGCGGGTGCAGTCCGGTCCGCCAGGATCGAATGGCGGCAGCACTCGCCAATGCTGGCGGAACATGCGGGCTGGATCCTTCTGGTCGGCGTCATGGTATGCTTCACTGGCCATGTAGCACTGGCTATGGAGATAGGACCCGGACTTGCGTATTCATGGGGGGCTGTAGTGTGCCAGCTCGCCTTGAGTATCGGAGGCGTGTGCCAATTGCTGGAGAGGAATAGCACGGCCGGGACGTCGTGGATGCTCTGGTATGTGTTGTTGATCAGCTATCGAATGAATTACCTCATCCCAAACGAGACCAACCCCTTCTCTCCTCCCCTACTCCTCTCAACTCCTTCAGTTCCGCCTCTTGTCTTTGAAAGAAAAACGACTAATTTAGCATCCTTCTCAGGTCGAGCAGGTTTCTGGGCTCGTGCTGCACGGTCGGCTTTGCATACATACGTTGGAAGTACTGGCCGGAGGCGTATGGATGGCTCCTCAGCCCACTCGTCCTCTGGAGTCTTGCTATATTTCTGCTGGCTGACGTTATGTATGGAGTATGTCTACTTTTAGTGACTCGGGCCGAGACGCCAAGGACGGGCAAGCTAGAATGAAACCGAGACATGTAACTACGGAGTATCAGCTAAGCCTATTATATTTTCCGTGTGCTCTGTAATCTGTACGTGCATACACATCATGCATACATACATGCATATGTACATACATACATACATACATACATACGTACATACGTACATACACGCATATGCATAGATACATGCATGTGTGAAATGTCAGCTAATATGTTATGTATGTACCTAAGTTCATCAACGTCGCCACTTCAGATCATCGTGACAACAGACGACTAAACATCATCCGCCGTGTCGACTCTGAGGCTCCAATTCGGCCCGAGGGCCTTCTGTCGGGAGACCAGATCAAACAGGTAGGCTTGGCCGTGATCCCGAGGTATGGATGGGAAGAGGGAAACCAGGTCAAGGCATGTCAAATGAGATGTTCTGGACTGGAGCGTCAGACCCGGTGGGATGTAAACTCTAAGTAAGTTTTTTTTTTTTTTTTGTTTTTTTTTTTTGTTTTTTTTTTTTGTTTTTTTTTTGGTTTTGTTTTTGTTAGGCAAAACTGAAGAAATTGTGTGGCGACGCGTAGCGGAGACGCACATTTCGTGTTTGCCTCTTTATGCTCCATCTTTACCAGTTGCTTATGAGGGTATGGTGTGGAGTCTTTCCGGCTTTCTGGACCTGTCATTGGTCAGACT
>SRPP01000345.1:0-27095 GCA_018360055.1 Claviceps monticola
TATTTAGAAGAACCCGGGATTAGCCCTGCACGCCCTATTATGCCCAAAACTGGGACGCAGGGGCGTAAAATACTCAACAACAACAACAACAACAACAACAACACAACTCTCTCCTTTACACAATTTTCTCGGCAACGGTGCACGGACCACGTCCGCCCATTTCTGTTATGATTTGGCTGTATAACCTGCTGTAGCCCTAACAGCAGTCCACCCCCGAATGGAAAACTCGAAAATGCCGCACTCAGCGTAACGTGATGTGGATTGCTCTGTCTGATAAAAAGGGAAAACAAGCTAAGAAACGAAAACGAAGAAAACAAATCGGCATCAAAAACCCTAACAAACGCAGTTTTGTAGCATATTTAGCCCCCATACCATCTAGTGGACAATTCGTCTCCTTCCTGTAGACAACAGCCATACAAAGGAGAAGCCCTCGCGTACCAAGGCTACACCAATGATCTTGGCTGCGAATCTGCCTACAATCTCGCCCCTTTTCAACCAAAAGAAACAGAAACAAAAAAACACCACTCTCGAAAGTCAAGACCAACCCGTGAAACACAAAGCCCAAGACCCAACACACATGACAAAACAACAGACTACAGTCCGGCTGGTTCATAGTATTCTTTGAAACGGTCCGTCACGTGCCAGTCCACATTATGAATCACTTTCCAGCACACGAGTAGTAGATTGGGGAATCGCACTGTCCAGAAGCTCAGGTAACCTTCAGGAAAAGACCCAACCAGCCGCTTCATGGCTTCCGTCAGGTCTTCGTAGTGATTGCGCTTATTGCGAAGGGCCCTGAGCAGATCAAGTAATCGATGGCCCGCGTATTTCCGCTGCTTGCCCAATGAATCGACGAATTCTCGCGGGAGCAGCTTTAAAAAGTCACGGCCTGTGACATCCACGGCGTGGCTTTCCAGTGCCTGCAACGCTTTTGAAGGAGGGTCTCGGCATTCCTTTTCAAAGTGATCAGAGACATCACACAGAAAGGAAAGTCTCTTCTTTGCTGGCCAGAAGAAGGGGTGTGACATGACCTCCTGCGCACTGGGCCGGTGTCTGGGATTCGAAGCAAGCATGGAGCTGATGAGGTCCTTGGCTACCCATGCGTAGTCACCGAGGGCGTCCAGAGGGTCCAGGACGTACCTGCCTTGGCGGATGTTGACCTCTCGCATATATCTGTCGCCGCAATCGAAAGGATGAGATCCGTTAGTCAAAACGTAGAAGAAGACCAGACCGAGAGAAAATATGTCGATGGCCCGCGTGGCGCGCCGCATGTGTACGACGGTGCCGTCCTGACCCTGAATCACCAAAGGCCCGGTTCCGCTGTGTGGACCGGTTCCGCTGTGTGGACCGGTTCCGCTGTGCGCGCTGGCGTCGTTGAGGCTCGACGAAGTGCGCCCATCGTCGTCCAGCAGTAGTTCTGGAGCCTGCCAGCCAAGGGTGCCCGCTGCTCGGCCAGTAGTCGCCCCAAATGACGACTGCCCGCCTTCCAACTTCTTGCAAAGACCGAAATCGGAGACCATAAGTCGAGGCTTGCCATCTTTGCCCATGTTGACGAGAATGTTTTGAGGCTTGAGATCTCGGTGAACAATGCGAAGACTGTGCAGGTGGTCAATCCCGTTGGCAATCTGATACAACACACCCGGTATGTCCACCTTGCCCGCGTCGGAAATTTCAAAAAATGCATCGCGTCTTTCTACGATATCGGCCAACGAGGCCGCACACCGCTCCAGCGCAATATACAAAAATCCATCATGGATTTGCTGAGAGTAGTAACGAATAACTGTGAGAGCGGTTAGAAATGTAGAGATATTCAGGGCTTTGGGGGGGCAAGTCGTGTTCTCTTACCATTGGGATGATCGTCGCTTTCGCGCAGTAGATTTGTTTCCCGTAACGCGATGTCGTAGAACTGTATCAACATCCGCTTGACTGCAACCTCGCGACCGTCGAATCTGCCACCAAAAACGAGAGTGCCGTTGCTGCCAGTTCCTAGATGTTCGTCGGTGTTGACTTCAATGCTGCCCATTCGAATGACAGACCCACTAATCGCCTGCATGTCGCTAGCAACCGTCACCACGTCGGCTTCAAAGCTGGTTTTATCACCAAGTCGCTTAGCGTTGTTGACTGCGTCATCCACAGTGCCGCCGGAAGCTTCATCGTCTCGAGATTGAGGCGCCCCTCCATACCGACCCCTTCGATGCTTCACGCCGGCACGACGACCACGGCGTGCTCTTTTCTTCTCAGGCGTCGCAGCATTAGCGGCCGCCGAGGAAGGATCTCCATCCAGACTTGATCTGCGTTCTTCGTTTTTCAGTTCGTCGGAGACTGGATCTGAGGATTGCGCAGTTTTTTTTCTCTCATCATTCTTGTTATTGTCGACGTCGTCGCCGCCGATATCCAGGTCTCTCTTAGTGTTAGCTTGCAAGGATGTGCAATCTTCTCCGGAAACCACCGCGACTTCTCCTGGTTGATCAACACCTGGCACATCAAGACTCGTCGCTGAGTCGTCTTTCTTTGAAATAGGCGATTGTGTAGAAATTTCACTGATGTCAAACTTAACGGATTTTTCAGCTTTTCGAAGAGCCTTCCTGCCGGCATTCGAATCTGGGTACAAGAACGCGTCTCCGAGATTCCTACCGCTACGGAAACGGCGATACGATGCTCCGAGTTTTTTGATGTTGTATATCAAAGCAATAAAGATGATGATGAGGGGAATGGGATTCCGAACAAATTCAACGACACTGTCGGCCGCGCTCTGTGGGAGACCCTTCACTTTGTCGGCCATAGTGGGCTGCTCAAATTCGCTCTGCTTCTCATTGGGCAATGCAGAGAGGTTGTCAGGGTCCACCACCTCATTCGAGAATTGTCGGCCTGGCAGCGTAGGAATGTATCCGACTCTCCTGCGCATATTGCCCAGCGAGTGCGTGCCTACCAAGGCTTTGGAAACCTTTGCTTCAGTCAAGCTTTCCCACGAGGGCGTCTGGTCCCACCAACTGGCCATGGATGCCTTGGCAGGTGGTGCGCCGATGATAAGAGGGTAAGCGACGCCAGAGAGTGCATACCAGCTACCTTCTTCTGTGCAGTTAAAAAATACACTGTTACTGCGCTTTTGTGCCATATCCTCATCTCGCGATGGCATGGCAGGTTGAGGTAGAACGACTAGATGGGGGGTACTGTCCGCGGCAGCGTCCCCCGGACGGCAAACGTCAAACACGCGCGCGACAGGAACATTGAATTTTTGGCTGAACATGGGGCCAATTCTGTCAGCCCGCGCATAGTCGAATGCGTACACTTTTCCATCGTGCTGAGTTGTGATATATCGGCTATCCTTGGATGCATGATACTGGTGGGAAAGGTCGCTATCGCGGGTGTTGGGTGTCCACTCGGAATACTTCAATGTCGCAATCTTTTCCCCATCCTTTCGACTGATCGTTACCGAGTATTCTGTTCTGCCGAGTGTAATGGTTCCTGTGGAACTGCACTCTTCACTGCTTCTGTCGAACAAAGCACTTGGTCGCAGGCAGCTTTCAGCTTCGTTACTTTGTGAGACATCGGGGCCGAAATACTTGAGAATACGGCCCGTGCCTGCGTCGATGGTGATCATGGTCGTCTTCTTGGTTCCCACGTAGACGATGGAAGTATGTTCATCCTCGTAAGGTGATAGTTCAACCAGCTGCTTCATGGACAAGCCTGTATGACGTGGACTCGAGTCTGGTTCGGGAGTCCATATGTAGATGCCACCATCGCGGGTGGGTTCGATAGCCCAGATAAAATGATCTACAGGGCGATAGTCCTCATCAACAACGGACGTGCTCGCCCGGTGGTGGATTGACTCAACCATGGGTTGATCGATGTTCAAGTGCCAACGAGTAGTACCAGTCTTACGGTCGTTGGCAAACAGGTCTCCATCGACGGTCGCCAGAAGAACAAAGTCTTCTACTTCCCAGTCCTCCAGACTCCGCGCAGTTTGCGGCGAGACTGGCCCATCAGCAAGGTGACTATCGGGCCATTGTCGAAGAGGGCTTGGTGCTCGAACGGCCAACGAGGCCAGAGCAGAAGTTGCGAGGGCGCTCGCATCATCAGGAATTGGAATGTATTGATTGGATGGGTCTTTCTTTTCGTTGATGTTATTTTTCGTATTCTTTTTGAGACTGTGTCGAGTGTTTTGCTGAGACTGCTGCTGCTGCTGATTATGATATTGCTCTGGAGATGTCAGTCCTTCGTTGTCGTTGTTTGGAGTTTCAGCTATGACGGGTCTAGGTTTGACAGCCGCTGATTCCCAGTAGAGGTTATCCGCGCTGATTTCTTCCCCGGAAAGTCCAGCCTGAGGAACTACTGCGTGTGAGCCATGCTGGTGTTGTCGTTGTTGCTGCTTCTGCTGCTGTAGAGCATCCGCAGTCTGGAGCCATGGCAGAAGGAAGAACGAAAGCGCAACTAAAAGTTTCTTCTGCTGCTGCGAGAGACCCCGCCCGTCATGCGAAGGCCGTCGTGGCATTTCGAAGCAATTGAATCGACTTGTGTCAATTGCATGGAGATTGTCGAGGCTCGACTAGCCCTGATGAAGCTGTCTCCGATTGTAAAAAACACTCCAAGCCAGCTAGCATAGCAAGGCCATTGCTTCCCTTGGGTCTTTAATTGAGCGCTTCTATTTTCTTTCTCGATTTGTCTTCTTATTTCTTTTCTTCTCGCGCGTCCGGGAAGCGATTCGTGATCGGTTGAACGCGAGCTCGCTAAAGTGGTTGCTGTTTGCGGGTGGATGCAGCGCGGGGATGGGCGCGGGGATGGGCGCGGGGATGATGGTTCTGGTTTGATAGCTCTGCGCGTGCAACGCAATGCGAAAAAATGCACAATGGGCAAGGCTGTCCTCGGGAAACGGCTGCTGCGAGGCCACAACCACACGACTAGGGATAGTAGATTGGTGGCTCGGCTGGGATGGCGATGTCGGCGAGTTGATGCAGAGTCAGATTGAGCTGAACGCGCTTCATGTGATGTTGCAAGAGGAGAGAAAAGGTATCGTCGAGGAGCTGGACAAGCCAGGCACGAGCCTAGACAATGCGCAGCGCACTACCAGGTGATCCATCTCCGGGTTCTGTGCTTAGCTGACTGGCTCAGTGCCACACAGGGATCCAATCACGGTACATAAAGGGGGCCCGTAGGTGGGAGGAGTTTCAGCAGTGGGGTACGGTACAAGTACATCCCCAGGAATATGTGGCTGAACATTTACATGGAAACTTGGAGAACTGTCACACATACCTATCTCAGCCCTCCCGTCCTTTACTATATTGTTGCCTTTGCTCGTCGAGCTGGATCTACCGTTTTTGCTCAACCCAGGGCCAGATCAGACCACATCGTGATTGCCTCTGAATCTCTGATAGTCTTTATCAGTACCTTTTGGTACCTGGTGCGGCACACCGATTTCCAGCCAAGACAAGCCGCGCGGCTTATTAGGGCCCATCTTTGCGAAAATTCGCACACATACCTAGGTACCTCCTATTCTCTGTACTGAGATCCCACTGTTTATATTTTGTACGGATTACGTTATACATATGTGCCGCGGGAATACGTGCGTGGGATGTTTTGCCATCATCCTGATTCCTGGGTCAGCGCTTATCCTTATACATGCTTACCGCGAGATGAGGCTTTGTTTCCTGCCCTTGCCTTTCCTTCCACGCATACAGACACAATTCCAACCCGCGTGTTCAAATTCAAATCTCCGATCTGAAACATGCACGCTTTACAACACATTTCTTGCATGCTGCATGTCCTTTACTAACCATTTTGATTCAAAGCACAGTCGTGGGGAGAAGACCTGGTAAGTTGTGCACCAACCAGAAACCGAGAGACTGGAGTGGTCGGCTGCATGGCGTTCTCCTGCTCCTTTAATTATGATTTTACTCCGTAGCGCCGATCAGGGCACAACTTACAAGGCTAGATGCTAGACTTGGCAGCGATGCGAGATCAGCTCATCTGACTGGCTCGCTTCATCCCGCTCCGTACCACAAGCCCCAAGGCTGGAATTTCTTCCTTCTTTCATTATCGCAAGTGCTTGTCCTATGTACGGAGTAATGTATGCACATATAATGTAGATATGAAGGCTGTTGCTCTGCAGGTACACGTGACACCTCACAGGAGATGCCATACCACTGTCCTTACAACAAGAATTTCATGTTCATTATCTTGTTTACAATAGGGTACATATGTATGTACTTTGTATGAAAGTGGGAAAGACCTAGTTGCGTGATTGACATCTGACACAAGGCAAGCCAAATCGGCATTGGGCAGTCGTACTTCCTCGGCATCACTCTTTCCGCCATTACTCAGGAGTCGGGGCACAAGACGCACTGGTGCAACAGCATGGTATGTACTCTGAACACGTTGAACTAATAAAAAAGTCATTATGACTGCCCCGATTCTGAACCGATGTTGAAACTTCACCCATACAAGCAAATGCAACCAGTTCCGTCGTGGCAAACCTATAGTAGAGTAAGGACAAAATAATACATCTATCCCCCCTGCAGACATCATGTAAACATCGATTTATTCGACGCCGTTTTAAGCCAAAATCTCTTCGCTCTCCTCCAAAACGTCTTCCACAATCTCCTCGATAACTTGATCCTGTTCATCGCTGCTCCCCTGGATCGATTTTGTTTTGGCGGCGAGCATCTCGGTGTGAGGATCTAGTGGTAATCCTAGCGCGGTCCGATCCTCATGTACTTCCACCTCCACGTCGGATCGCCAGGCGTACCATTCCTCCAACATGCGGCGACGTGCTTCGACAACCGCCAAATCGGCAGAGGCGCCACGATCAGCATCCTCCTGATCGAAGACACGGCTGTATTCGCGCAGATTCTTGCGAACCTGCTTCTGCTCATCCTTGGTCAACAGAGTCAGGGGCCGCGGTCGCCATTGGAACTGCTTGAATTTTTCAACGGGCTCTTCCCGTAGGGCTTCGCCCTTGAAATCGTAAATATGGTAGCCATTTTCCATCTGCACACATGCATTAGTATCATGTATTTGACTCGCCACTGTTGATAACTTACCGAATGTTTCCACACTGATGCCCAAGTGGCAACGAATCGACCAGAAGGGTCCCACTCGACGTCAGTAACGCCATAGTGGTCGGCCGTACTCATCAACTGCAGATTGGCAGTCATGTCTTTGTCTGACTCAGGCTTATCGCCTTCGAAGTCTAGGTCGAAAAAGTCGAGATCAGAACTCTGCTGGTTGTGGATGGTAGCAATGACAACAAATCGTCCTCTGGGTGACCAGTAAATGGCGTTGCTGTTCTTCTTGTCCAGAGTGCGTAGATGCTTGAAATTGCCAGCGATAGGGCCTTTGATCTTTTCCGGGCAAAAGAATGAGACGGCGGTTTTGGGCGGCACAGCCGTGACACCGACAGGCTCTGTTGTAGTGATGATAGCAAATCTATCGCCCTTAGGTTCCCAGGCAAAGTTGATCACAGTGTCCTTGATGGTGTCAACGACCTCCACAGGCACGCCTTTTTCCTTAATTCTGAAAATCTCCAAGGTCGTGGCTTGTGACTTCTTGGACTTGGAGTGACGGTCTACCTTGACACAAAGGTAGGCAGCCTCTGACTGCCAGTGCAGCTTAGCATCGCTGACGCTGAAAAGATTGAGCGATCGAACAATCTCTTTCGAGGGGATGCTCATCAGCCCGACCTTGGCAGGGTTGCTACCGATCTCAGGGGTCCAGTAGCAGAAAAGCTGTTCGTAGCTCTTGACACCGTCACGCTGAGGAGAAGCAGGGGCCCAGTCAAAGTCCATCACACCCTCGATCTTGATGCTTGTCTTGTCCAGTAGGTTCATGCGAGGCAGCTCGTAAACTGAGATAGACTGACCCTGAGTCAAACGAGCAACATACTTGTCGTCTGCAGACCACTTGAATGCGGGCCACTGCAACTTTGCTGGGGGCTTTCCCTCCTCGCCCTTGGGCGCATCCAGATTGGCGAATGACCGCAATGGGGTACCGGTCGCAATGTCCCAAATGACGTAGTTCTTGCCGTCGTCGTCGATGGAGAGAGCGGGATGGCCACTATCGGGAATGGAAATAGGTCTGTTAGACCATGTCACCATATACTTCTCGGTGGGTGAGAACGCAACGAGGTTGACATAGGGGTGAGCAAATCTGGCCTGTCGAGACCACGAATTCCCGCCCCAAAGTTGAACACCTTGCGCGTGGATCGACGTCAAATAGGTTCCGAGAGGTGACCATTGCAAGAAAGTTTCGGTCCAGTGCATCCGTTCGACGATGGTCTCGGGTTGATCCTTCTCATTATTCCAGAAAACTCCGACGTTGTCACCACGATACATGACAAACTGATCGCGGCCACGGCCTGAAGGGTCCTTCATGAACCATCGGAGATGCTCCTTCTCGGTAAACTCGTCGATGTGAGGGGGGTGGTACTGTTCGTCAATGCGTCCCTCACCACCGAATCGTTCAATGTCGGTGATTTTGTTCACACGCATGGTGTGTTTCTTGTCAAGAGGAACCATATCTAGCTGTCGGGTCGCAGCAGCGGCTTCGGCAGCAGATGAGAACTCAACAAAGGCGAACCTACGCACGTTAGCAAAATCGTGTCAGAAGGTCCAAGACGACCAATCTCGAAACCGCGCTATAACGAACCTCATGGAGTCGCCATTCTCATCCATCGGCATATGAATCATATCCTCTTTTGTTTTTCCGACAGTATTGAGCTTTTTCATCAAGAATTTGATCAACTTGGGCTTCTGCTCCTCGGTGACCTTGGGGAGGCCATCAACGACCACAAAGGCATCGTATCCGTGCTCCAGCTGAACCTCGAACTTTTCGCGCAGATCGGAGATATCGATTTCCTCCTCGTTGAATTCATCGTCGTCGAGGTCGGCCTCGCGCAAATGGTCAAATGACGGAGCCATGATGGCGAATTTCTCCGTCGAGGGGGGTTTCAAGAGATGCCCCGCTTGGGTGAGGGTGAAAGGTTCTGAAAGAATAAGATTGCTTATTGTTGGCGGAATAGGACTTCCGAAGCGCGAAATCGGTGATCCAGTCGACAAAGACTGTATTTGTCGTCTTTTGACTTGGCGAACTCGATACGTCGCGTCGAGACGGTTCGAAAATGCCGGACTTCAACGATGTCTGTTCGTGGACACAAATTTGGTGTTCGTCGGTTTCCACAAAGTGTGCGGCGGAACAGCAATGTTCCTTCACCGCGCGTGAGCGAGGGGCAAGTCACGTGCAGCGCTGACTTGGTGGGGTCTTGGAGGTTTTGCAGCTGCATTGGCAAAGCGGTGGGCCAGGCCCATGGACTTTGCGAACACTGAAGAGCATACAATTTATCGGAGCTCCTGAAAAAGCCTTGGCTGTTCGAGAGTGGTCACGAAACACCTCCAACGTCAAACGACAACGACCAGGCCCTTTCAGAGACTTTGGTGGTTTTTCGTTGAATAGCCTGTCATGGTACGCTCCTCATCATACTCTGAACAGCCAAAGATTTTGCCTCGCGTTTATCGAGAAATGATGCGGGTGACGGCTGATGGCTTATGCTGATGCTAACCTCTCTATGCAGTCTTTCCTGCCGACACAGATTTTTGAAGAGGGCACCACAGAGGAGAAGGGCGAGAATGCGCGTCTCGCTGCCTTTGTGGGCGCCATCGCGGTCGGAGACCTCGTGAAGAGTACGTTAGGACCCAAGGGAATGGACAAGATCTTGCAATCAGCGTGAGTTACGGACAGCACCCCTCGCGATTCCCCTTCTGAAATTTGTCTGCTGGGATACCACTGCACACAATCTAATATCTGGCAGCTCCACTGGCGAAATTATGGTCACCAACGATGGCGCCACGATCCTTAAGTCCATCGCCCTTGACAACGCCGCCGCCAAAGTTCTGGTCAATATTTCCAAAGTGCAAGACGATGAAGTTGGTGACGGTACGACTTCAGTTGCTGTGCTAGCAGCCGAGCTTCTCCGAGAGGCTGAGAAGCTGGTGGACAAAAAAATTCATCCTCAGACCATCATCGAAGGTTATCGGATAGCCAGCCAAGCTGCTCTCAAGGCTCTCGAGGAGTCAGCGGTCGACCACAGCAAGAACCCAGAAGCGTTCCGAAAGGATCTTCTCTCAATCGCCCGAACAACGCTCAGTTCAAAAGTTCTGGCCCAAGACAGGGATCATTTCGCCACTCTCGCATGCGATGCAGTCCTGCGGTTGAAGAAATCATCCGACCTAAGTCACATTCAGATTATCAAGAAGGCTGGAGGAAAGCTCTCCGAGTCGTATCTTGACGAAGGTTTCATTTTGGATAAGAAGATTGGTGTGAACCAACCCAAGAGGTTAGAAAAGGCCAAGATTCTTGTCGCCAACACATCCATGGACACAGACAAGGTCAAGATCTTTGGCGCTAGAATGAAGGTCGGGGCTACGAGCAAGCTAGCAGAGCTTGAAAAGGCCGAAAAGGACAAGATGAAGGCAAAGGTCGACCTGATCAAGTCCCACGGTATCAACTGCTTCATCAACCGTCAGCTCATCTACAACTGGCCCGAGCAGCTGTTCACCGATGCTGGTATCATGTCTATCGAGCACGCCGATTTTGACGGAATTGAACGGCTGGCCCTCGTCACGGGTGGTGAGATTACCTCTACATTTGACCACCCCGAGCAGGTCAAATTAGGGCAGTGCGATGTCATCGAGGAGGTCATAATTGGCGAAGATACATTGATCAAATTCTCTGGTGTGGCTGCGGGCGAGGCATGCACCATTGTCTTGCGAGGAGCTACGGAACAACTCTTGGACGAGGCCGAGAGAAGTCTGCACGATGCGCTGGCCGTTCTTTCGCAAACGGTCATTGAACCCAGAACGACACTGGGTGGTGGATGTGCCGAGATGGTGATGGCCAAGGCCGTTGAGGCTGCTGCTACGCGCGTCGAAGGCAAGAAGCAGTTGGCGGTATCCAGCTTTGCTATTGCTCTCCGTCAGCTTCCAACCATCCTTGCTGACAACGCTGGTCTGGACTCGGGAGACCTTGTGTCAAGACTCCGAAAGGCCATATACGATGGACTCAACACCTACGGACTCGATTTGATGACTCCTGGTGGAGACGTGACCGATATGCGCGACTTGGGCGTCATCGAGAGCTACAAGCTAAAGAAGGCAGTGGTGTCATCCGCCAGCGAAGCATCTGAGGTAAGTCGCGAATTGTATCTGCTGATTTTTCTTGCACCAAGGTGACTAACAATCTGTTCCTCCAGCTACTCCTTCGAGTCGACGACATCATCCGAGCCGCCCCCCGACGACGCGAGCGAATGTAAATATAGCATATGCATCGATGGTGTCCAATAGAGAAAGGCGCGGATGGGTTTCATTAACGAAGGAAGACAATACAACACAAAAACAAGAAGAAAACAAGTAAAAAACTCTGAGGCTTGTATGTAATGATACCATAGTAGACGAAACGCATGGAATGGCAATGCTATGACACTGGTGGCAAAGCGGCATGCCAATTAGGCCACTGTCAAGTTGTGTGTTTTTTGGCGTGAGCATGTCATTGTCGACACATTCCGTCAGGGTAGTCTCGAGACTCGGGGCGATGCAACGAGCAATTCATTCCCGATCAAAATCGTGAACAGCTGTTGTGGCCTCTCGTTTTTGTCGAGGAACACGCCATGTTACAACTAAGTTCTGCGTACACAGACATAGCAGCTACCCTGTATTTCAATCAAAAGTTTCCAACTAAACACTCTGTAAGATGCTACACGTTTCTGGCATAGCCTGCTGGAGAACTTGGAGGACCTGGTTGAAGAAAATACGGCCCTCCGAAAACGAAGACACTGCAACACATTTATGAAAGCCAAGGCGGTTCCAAGAAGAGCAAAAGAAAAAAAGAGATTAGGTGAGCAGCACAAGTGCTATGAGCTAGCTTATGGCATGTGCATAGCGTTGTGTACAGTCTATGTGTGTATATCTGTTGTCGTCAGGCACTCGGCGTGGAATGTTCTGGAACTGTGCTAGCCAGACCCATGAAACGGGTTATATATGCCATCTGGAGCGAGAGTGATGATTCCCTACCTAGTGATATGGTTATACTCCGTAGGTGAGCCGTCTTGATTGCTCAGGGAGTTTTGGTTCAAATTACAGAGTGGTGCGGACTAGGTTCACGCATAATTTTCGCCCAAAGATGTTCATCAGTTAATACTCCGTACTCCCGTCCTTTTTTCCGACGTCGTCCAATACAGAATAACAGAGACTCGAGAGCAACTGAACAATGAATCTGCTGCTCATTGATACCAAGTCCATGTGCTCGACCAGGATGAGGCCATCTTGAACGAGCCCATCCGCATCGTAATCCCGTTAATGAGTTGCTGCGCAAACCCCCGACGATGTAAAATTTGGTGTGGGGCATGTGAGGCCCACAGCCTGCATGGGCATTGGGTAGTTCAAACAAAGTCGACCAAAGCCTGCAGAGTCCAGAATCCAGACATTCGCCAATTCCCCTAGATAGTATGTACATACTCCGTACCTTCGCGATTGGCCGAGGTTGCAGGCTTGACAGCACAAATATCTTGTTGTTCGGCTTGAGCTTGCTTCTTATTCTACTCCGTATACTTCCTAATTTATATGTATACATACTACTTCGTACACTTCCTGAGCTGTACAGATGGCATATCAGCATGTTGTTCACCTGTGACCTGAGTAGGTACATATTATATCTTGCGGTTGACCCTCGTAGAGATTTCCCCCCTTTCGCATGTGCTGCACGCGGAGTACTCCGCACAACGCCAGCTGCATGGAAACCTGACAAATTAGTACAATTCTGGTTAAACACTTCAAGCACCGATGGAGCTCTCCACTCCTGCGACATACCTAGGTAGCGCTGATCGAGCGCTGATCGAGCGCTGATCGAGGCGTCTCGCGTCTGGGCCTGCCACGACTCGGGCTTTTGTTCGTTGATGATGATGACGGGGATAGTGCTGTGAGCGTGTGACTGTCGTCGGTCTGTCCGTTTCAAGCCCAACCAATAAACTACTTGATGGATCTGATTCCCGCGCCCGCTCATGCCGAGACGAGCGGCGGCACCAAGCGGCCGTGATAAAAATTAAACAACAGAGAGCGTTGCCGTTTGATCGGTTTGGCCAACGGGGGGGGGGGGGTCTGTACCTGGCATCGGCTCCATGATGGAATCCACTGTCTGCGCTTTGGCGGCCACAGAGGCTTCTGACTTGGCCCCCTTGCAACTTGGCTTAAGAAAATTGACTTTGGGCCTAACATAATAGGGCACGGAAGCGTTCAACACCGACGCGGAATTGTTGCCCCCACCACCATTCTTCGCTTCCGGGATTGAGGTGAGAGAAGCATCGAAATGTCCAGGGGAACAATGCATGCACCAGGCGACACGATGGAGTGCTGGACTCTAGCAGCCTGGCAGTACTCCGTAGGTATGGCTCCAGACTCGAGAGACAGAGCGGCAACAACAGCATCTTCACCAGCGATGGCTCTGCAGGAATGCTTGGCTCTGCAGCGTCGATATGGCTTGGCACCATGTGCAGGCGATTTTCACGTGCAGCGCCTCATTGTTCACTGTCGAGATGCATGGATTTCTCCTTGTACATATGTAGGTACTGTACTCCGTAGATGGGATGGTAACTGTATGAAGTGCCTATGTACACATGTACATATGTGCATATGTACCTAGATGGTTCGTGGTGTGGAGGGGAACTCGGACCGGACACCCAAGAATACCTACGCTCGGGTGGCCGCGAAGGGCGCGGGTTGACGAATCAATGCCCCTGTTGGAGCACTGTTAGGGCCCGTCATCACTGACCACTGGCCAGTGGTAGCCGCCCGTGACAGCCGGTGCTCTCGCGCTGGCCGCTGGCTCCTTCTTCCTCCCGCTCATCATCCACCGACGACTTCCTTTCTTGCAAGGCTCATGTGGCGGCTTCTCTCTCTTTGATTCCAACTCCATCCCACTCATTGAACTCAGTCACTTATTCGTTCTGCTTCGTTTGCTTGCCTGTCGTTCCTTTGCAACATTCTGAGTATCAACCGTCACTCGCTTGCTCGTTGCTTACATCGTTAATTTACCGCAACACATTTCGTCTTGATCACCAATCGCCTCATACGCCTAATTCGCTCGTCGCCACCTAGTGCCCATCTGTCCCGATCATCGACTTCTAGCTAATACTTTCGTCTACAATTCGATCTCAGGCACCGGTTGGCCCAGACACGCTCAGAGACAGAGGTAGAGGTCAGTTTGCCGCTCGCGATACCAACATACCGGCGCCGTACATCAGTCGTGACTCTGTTAGAAGCGCAGGGAACACTTTCTCGGAGCCGCTCAAGACTTGCTCGTGAATTCAGCTTGCATCCGATTATCTACCCTTCGCGACAATCGATACAGTTCTTCCACCTGCTTCAATATCAGACGCCAGAGATGCAGCCATGATTCGCGAAACTGTCGTCAACCATACTGTTCCCAGTCCCAACTCCCCTCCGGGAATGACAACATCCAAAAGCTCCAAATCTTCCTCATTCCAGTCGCTTAACAGCGACGACGTCAGCGTTCTAGCTGACGTGAATCACTTTGAGGACATTGGATTAGATGATGGCAAAGGTTCGCTCCAAGTCCATGTCCGTCCCGGACCAACGCCCTTGCTATCACCCGCCGGCCGCACTCTAGCCGGTGGAAAGCGCACTCCAAAGCCACGACGGTCTTTTCCAAATCTTCATACGAACGCCTATTCGACAAATCCTAGGAGTACCAATTTGGCCGGCCTCACCGATCCTCGACCTCCGCCGCTATATCGAGGACACTCCACATCGTCGTTGTCAATTATACAGCGAAATCGAAGCATCAGCCCTGCGCTGACATTGAACGTTCGAGATCTCAATCTCTCTGCCAAGCCCCGACCACGGAGGGACAGTTGGCAGTCAAACAGCCGACGAAAGAGCTTGCAGGAGCTTGAACACGAATGCGACGAGGATGAAGAAGACGATATACCAGACGGCGTAGTCCTCGACAACGTTCCCATATCCCCTCGGCCCGCACACGAACGGCCCCCTAGTCGTGCTCCATCATCTTCACCTTCACCCGACTGTGATCGCAAAGAACGAATTCGCAGCGTTGGAAATGGCACTCCCCCGGTCGCGCAAGCACAAGGTTCACTCCGGTCGCCATCATGGAAATCGGAAACGGGAGAAAGGTCACCCCCAAGCCCATTAAAGTTGCGGGCGACTAGCTGGAATCTGGCCCTTGCGGATCTTAATGCAGAGGCCAAAGCACTGACCGAGAAGCTGGAGGAGCACGCCGATGAAGTTGTGGAGCTTCAGTCAAGAAAGCCGTTAGCGTCCGTCCGGCCCAATACCTGGAACTCGAGTCAGATGTCTTATGACCAGACTTATGACAAGAAGGAACGCGTCAAGTCATCAACACCTGAATTGCCGCCTCTACGACGTACAAACATCATGGTGGATCCGCTGCCCATTTCCAAGGAGAAGGAGGCTGTATTGAGTCGCACACGGCCGTCATGGCTTCCACCGAAAGACCCTTCGGAAGAACGCCGACACCTTCGCGAGTACCAAAAAATGATGGCTGCGAGTGCCAAGGCAGATGAACGGCGGGAGGCTGCCCGGAGAAGCAGAGCTGTTTCAAAGGACAATAATGCTGACAGTCTAATGCACATTTGGGAGAATGACATTATACCGCGATGGAACGACGCGATCCGCGAACGGCGAACGAGAGATATGTGGTGGCGTGGAGTCGCATCCAGAAGCCGCGGTCTTGTTTGGACCCGCGCCATTGGGAATGAGCTTGGCTTGACAGAAGCCACGTTCCAAACTGCACTGACAAGGGCCCGCGATCTAGAGGAGCGTGTTCGTACGAACAGAGCTGATGCAGAAGACATGAGGCGTGTCAAATGGTTCAAGCATATTCGAAAAGACGTAAGCGAGAAGACCTGGAAAGATTTGCGCATTTTCGAAGTCGCCGGTCCTCTTCATGATGCACTGGTCGATGTCCTTAGTGCCTACGCCATGTACCGAAACGACATCGGCTACATCTCAGGCTGCAATGTATGTATACTCGGACTTTTCTTCCTGTTGATAACTTTTAGTCGAAAAACTCTGTGCTCAGCAATTCTCTGGAGTTATCTTGACTGACGTGTTTATTAGACGATTGCGGCTCTGCTCTTGTTGAACCTGCCGAATGCCGAATCAGCGTTCATCTCCCTCGCCAATTTGCTCAACCGGCCACTTGCCCTCTCGTTCTACACCGCTGATGAAGCCGCTCAGATGTCTGCTTACAACTTGGTTATGCAGACGCTGAGCCACAAGTCTGCGCCTTTGCATGAGCATTTGACGAAAACGTTGTCGGATGTCAAACCCGAGCTTTACTTGAACGATATATTCCTTAGCTTGTTCACGGGCCACCTTGCCATTGACGAAGCTGCAAGACTATGGGATGTTTACGTATTCGAAGGCGATGCACTTCTAGTTCGTGCTGCCGTGGCACTCCTACTATCTCGGGAAATGGCACTTCTCGGAAGCAAGAATGGGAATGAGGTCAAAGCAATCATGGCACAGCCAAACGTCAAGGCATCTTCTGTACGCGCAATTGGCGAGGCCGGCACCGAAGAGCGCTTTATGAAGGCGGTCCGCGAAGCTGGCAAAGCTTGAAGTCCTGCCACTTATTTCCCCACTGAGTGCGGTCCCTTCATCTAGGCTGTGGATCACACGGCCTCGATACTCTTTCTGTTCTTTCTTTCTTCTACCCATTTTCGAGCCTTAATGTTTGATTCTATTGACTAAAGCGGTAATGTATATCAGGATCTGTAGAAAAAAAGATGGACAATGTGCATTTTGCCTTGTCCAGGCGTTGTCGATTACGATGCTCGGCGTTGAAAGTCAAGAGGAGGTTCTGGAGAAGAAACAAATCATCTTTCTCCAAGCATAAAGTCATATCAGCGAGGCAAGCCATTCAATTCAATCCAACAGCTGGAGGATCATGTCAAACAGCTCAGTTGAGCTGGGAGTGAGGAATTGGGGTTTTGCGTCGCAAGATCCATTGTTCTTTGGGAGTAGCTTGAGCGCGCTGGCCATACTCGCTTAGCCGAAGCCTTGGGTTCTTTTCATTCTTTGTACATACATATTTTACTTCTGGTGAGCTAGGGACTAGGGTGAACATGGCCTACTCGAAGGCGTTTGGATACTTCCTCTGGTGCATCAATACAAGACTATATTTTTCCACAAGCCGCTCTTTTTCGGAAAGCTATGTTTGTGTCAGACTTGTTGTCTACATGTAATTGTACAGTAAATGGGAATGGCTCTGACGAGGACGCAATATAGGTACGAGCTTGGAACGTCATGCTGCCACCACTGCTTATGTAGTAGGTACTTACCACCTACGAGGCAAATGAAAGAGCATAACGAAGAGACGGCTCCTCTTTTCCTTGGACTTTCCGGAGAAGTAAGGGGACAGGTCCATCATCATCACGAGTGTACGGCCTAGTTGCTATACTCAGCACGTTTTTGACATGTGTTGGCACCACGACGTAATGTAGCAGATGCAGCACAGATAAAAGCAAAACACACGTCATATTATCCACCTCTTCACTCACAGAAGCTCCGTGCCATGAAGCAATGCAATAACGAAGTTAGGAGAGCAGACAATAACAAGACTCAAGAATACAGGAAGAAGCCTTCTCGACACGGGGGCTAGATGCCCTAAAACTCGTCCTCAGAAACCTCCCCGCCTGAACGATCGCAAAGAAGACATGTCTTCATAAGGAGAAGCTTGTCTGGTCGGAGGTCCGCCGAGCGGATGTGTAACCTCCGCAACATCAACATCCAGTCCATGAGTACCGGATATTTTTAGTTGCCTACTACATTCGTCTGCGGCACACTGCGCCACCTTGAGCTGCCCCGGACCTCCGACCTACCTATGTACCTACCTATCACTCACCCTCGAAGCCTTATCTTCAAAGAGTTGACGGAATACCGTACTTGGTAGTCGCGATCCCACCCACCCAAACTGGCGTTGCGATGCCCCCTAGATACGATGTAGATTAGCTCTTTGCCATCTAGGTCGTTGCTGGTACCTTCATCTTGAACTGATCATGCAATACAGACATGTATGTAGGTATGTAGTACTTCTTATCAAGCTGCAGACCCCTGCCCGTGACATGAGCTGAGCCGAGCCACTGGACCTCCGTCCGGCGTCAGCTGTAGCCTGCAAGGCCTGAGGCCTTCCTCCTCGTGAGTCGTGGCGCTCACCGAAGCGACGTTCTGACGTCACTCATGAACTCATCATATGTTCCTACCTCTGTCCTGCGTAATCGTGTTTCTGGCACGATCTTGTTGGGGGGTATCAACATGTGCAAAGCCGCTCAAGGTGCTCTGCCGCGCAGTGGGTGGGTTCGCGTTGGGGCGAACGCGCTGTTCGCTTATTCCCGTTCGTCAAGCTCCGTAGGATCTTCTTCGAGCGAATATTCCGTCCGGGACGAGCCGCGAACTGTTGGCCTTGTCGACGCGGACGCTAACCCATACACATTTTTTCTGTCATGCCGCTCGCTTTCATTCGCGATGAACTAGGCGCTCGGAGATTTCAGCATGGATCCATTTGGCGGCGTTGCTGGCCCTAGTCTCGAAGATTCCCGAAGACGGAGGTCCTTGTTCGCGCTGTACGCGCCAGTGACTGTTTCGAAGACAACTCGCTCACGCCGTATGTTGTTCCGCGACCAGTGCCTTGGCTATGTACCTGATGTACATACCGGATGGGGGAGAATATTGCAACGATCCCGCTCTGCATGAGGTATGTATGTAGGTAGGTAGGTAGGAGTTGGAACATATGATCATGTTCTAATCAGTTCCGCCCGACTTGTGCGGGGGCAACCCCATTCTGACGTTGGCATGGCAGCATACCTGTGAGGAGTCAGGACAAGTCGCTGCCGCTGTAGCATCTCGCTATCTTTGTTCTGCTCCGAGGTACCTTGCTGATAGCACTCACCGCACTGGTACCTTCTGTCATTACTTTTCGATGTCGTTATACAGTAGTCGGCAGCTAACTACTGTTTCATAGCTACACTACGGCTCAGCATTGGCATGCCACAGGCTCTATTTTGCATGTGTGACTCCTCTAGACCCGATGCTTTACAGCTGAGAGAGTTTTGGATGACGTCTCTGAGCCGTCCCGCTGCCCGCATGATAACGTCTTTGAGGCTTTGAGCTCATCTCGCATGAAGTGGTCGTCCGGCGAGAAAGTTACGAGGCTACACTCCAGGTCTACCGATATTTCGTCTGTCTGGGACTGTTGAGCATGGAGGGAAGCTTCTGCCAGCGCTGCTGCATACTCTTCGTGGGCTCGTCGCCTCAATACGGAATCTTTCTCGCCGCCCGAGAGTGTTGGGGATATTCCGGACTAGGGCGAAGACGTTGCGTATCCCCAAGAGCTGCGTTATACCTCTCGAATCGGTGGCCTTCCAGTACCTTCGGCCCGATTTGTGCGTTATATACACTGCGCTCTCTCTGCATGCCGTCTGCACCACATTTTACATCTGGAAGGACATCCGGCTCGGGACTGCTTTTGGACCATACGTAGCATCGACATCAATTTGCTTCACTGTATTCAGTGAAAAGGTTTTTACAGTTATATAACCCCCTGACCTCGCAAAACATGACTGCTTTGTTTTGCCTTTACGTGCCCTTCTCGTCCGCTTGTTACAGTCGAACTTTGCACAGCGCCTCGCCGGTCGTGAGCATATATCCGTCTGTACATTAGGGCAGACAATTGCTCTGTTTGGGGTGGAAAGAAATGGTTGCCGCTACTCCTGCCATGTCGGAAACTACCATTTTGCGGCACAATGCGGCCTCGACGACTGGCATCGATTACGAATCGTCGGCCGCTGTTAGTTCAACCGAATCGCCCAGAAACTCAGCCTCGTCCACATCGCTTTCATCACTCTCTTCTCTCGACGCCAATGACAAGAAAGACGAGTACGCCGGCCTCCTTGATACGTACGGAAACATCTTTACGCCCCCCGACTTCAGCATCAAAGACCTCCGCGCGGCCATTCCCAAGCATTGTTACGAGCGCTCTACCATCAAGGGCTACGCATATGTTCTTCGCGACCTCCTCTGTATTTCAACCACGTTCTACCTGTTCCACAACTATGTAACGCCAGAGAACATACCATCCAACCCCCTTCGTTTCGTACTATGGAGCATCTACACAGTACTGCAAGGTCTCTTTGCGACCGGACTTTGGGTCATTGGCCATGAATGTGGTCACTGTGCCTTTTCCCCATCGACCTTTATCAGCGACCTTACCGGCTGGGTCATTCACTCAGCCCTCCTCGTTCCTTATTTCAGCTGGAAGTTCTCCCACAGTGCCCATCACAAGGGAATTGGAAACATGGAGCGCGACATGGTCTTTCTGCCTCGGACACGCGAACAGCAGGCCACTCGACTTGGACGTGCGGTCGAGGAACTCGGCGATCTTTGCGAGGAAACGCCCATTTACACGGCTCTGCACCTGGTCAGTAAGCAGCTCGTCGGTTGGCCCATCTACCTCATGACGAACGCCACAGGACACAACTTTCACGAACGTCAGCGGGAGGGTCGAGGCAAGGGCAAGAAGAACGGTTTCGGGGGCAGCGTGAACCACTTTGATCCCCGCAGCCCTATTTTTGAAGCCCGACAGGCCAAGTACATTGTTCTCTCCGATATCGGCCTGGGTCTTGTCATCTCTGCTTTGGTATACCTCGGCAATCGCTTCGGCTGGGCCAACATGGCTGTCTGGTACTTCCTTCCTTATCTCTGGGTGAACCACTGGCTCGGTAAGTTGAATCGTCAGATGTTGCCGATGTAGCGCTGCATACTGACGTGGACCTTTTTAGTTGCCATTACGTTCCTCCAGCACACGGATCCAACTTTGCCTCATTACAATCGCGAAGAGTGGAACTTTATTCGTGGAGGTGCTTGTACCATTGATCGCGACTTGGGCTTTATTGGTCGCCATCTATTCCACGGCATTGCTGATACACATGTCGTCCATCATTATGTCAGCCGCATTCCTTTCTACAACGCTGACGAAGCCTCCGAGGCGATCAAGCCGATCATGGGCAAGCACTATCGCTCAGACACCGCACACGGTCCTGTGGGATTCCTCTGCGCTCTTTGGAAGACTGCTCGCTGGTGCCAGTGGGTAGAGCCCAGCGCCGACGCCCAAGGTGCTGGCAAGGGCATCTTATTCTACCGCAACCGAAATAGACTTGGTACGAAGCCCATTTCAATGAAGACTCAGTAGATCTGATACAAGCTTGATCGTCATACATTATATTGGAAGTCAAAGATGGCGTCGGTCTCTTACGGCGCCGCTTATGAAGCTGGAAAAAGCATCTTTAGGCCTAGAAGCAATACGTCGAGGAAGGCTGCGCGCGCGATGTGGCATGATGTCTCAACGCAGACAAGGTGAATGGGTGGGTGGAGTTGATGCCCAGTTAATTATAGAGCTTATTGCGCACGATGGTGGTTTGATGGCGTGGTAAGGACTTCTTTTTGAAAGGTGTTGAATATGTAGAACTGGAATTGGGGGCAATTTGTTTCACGAGCGTGCTTTCAAGTTCTTTTCTTTTTGCAGGCAGGTGTGCTTTTAATGTATGTAATGTGTTGGTATAAAGAAAGTCGGCGCCGTGATCAAATAGTCAGGCACATTGCTTCTGATCCCATGACGAAATTTTTACGTGTATACTGACTGCTCTTTTCATCTGCTCCAGACCTACGTCAATAGGCAATTTCCTTGTTGAACTTCAGAACAATAGAGCAAACCGAGAGATGAACCCGGAAGACCTTGCAAACAATGAAGAAGCTCTGCTGACTTCTATTTTCCGTCCTCTTCCTCTATTGCATACGCGTCATGTAACTATAGATGCCATCACCGTGATAGCAGGCTGCACCCATATCACCAGGAAAGCAGTCGCGCCACGCATCTGAGTGACAGCTGATTACCTACTCTGCTCTGTGCCTCAAGAAGATGCTTTCGCTGGCGTCTCCCAATTTCCAAACCCAACCCGCAGAATAAAGGTCAAGTCCACACTTTGCATTGTACGCATGTTCTTTCCCATCTGTGTTTCTCAAGAGGTTGCTGAGCTCTTCATCGTCTACAGACTGGGTACGTACAGTCAAGTCAACCCCCTGTAGTACCGGAGTAGGTACTCCGTATGTATGTACGAGAACTACCCGCCTTGGTGCGGCGAGCCAGTAACTACATAGGGGCAAACAATCGCGGCAGTGAGGACTCTAGCCTCAGCTAGGACAAGGCTACGGACTGGCCGGGGACGGCCCCGCCCCTCATCCTCTTTCTGGGCCCAACAAAGTGCCCAACAAATTGCTGGTGACAGCGTACAAGTGGTCGTGGCACGCCACTGGAAGTCATGGAGCAATCGCGACCACAATGCGCAACTTGATGAGGATTGGAGAAAGTTGGAAAGTACATATCTCAATCCTGATCGCACGTCCTGCCCGGGATTTTTGCGCTCTTCACTTTAAAATGGTGACGCCGTTGGGCGGAGGGGCGCGCTTCGCTTATTGCGGATTCAACGAGAGCCAATCATTTCACCAAGCTTTTCATGACTAAGCCATATGTGTCACAATGACCCCGATATAACGATATCATGCGATTTTTCGGACAAATAATACTTTTATCAGCCAGGCGAGGTTTATCGTTATTTGTACTCCGTACTCCGTATGGGGTTTCAGGAAATGGTCCCAAAATTATCGTTAAGGTGGAAATATCGTCTTATGGCGAATCGTTATATCGGACTTTGATGTACAGCATGGAGCACCTGGAACCTGTGGAGACATGACCAGGGAACGTGGTGCATGTACTCTGTGGACTGTATGTACCGGGAGCCTGCACGGACTCACGGAGTACCTAGATTCTCCAACCGAGCATCAGCAGAGCAGAATTGTGATGGCACAGGGACCGCACGCTTACTCCGTAGGCACGAAGAAAAGCTTCAGCGCAAATACCTTGGTACATTAGGTACTTAGGTAAGTTAAGTACCTGTGTTGAATGCAGGCAAATGGGGAGGGTGGCGGGAAGGGTTGACGGGTGCGGGCATAATGCTTCAGCCAATGAGAAGACGCGTGCCCCTCGCTGTGCCACTTTTTGAGGAATTCTCTGACTTCTTTGACCGCCCACCCAAAGTGGTAATGGGGGCGTTGACTCTTAAGTCTTGAGTCTTGACTAAAATCGGGTGCTTGTCTGCTGTGTGGCTGCTTACCATTCGTACCGACAAAGGCGCTGACATGTGCGTGTTACATGAAGCCCTGATGCTTCCAAGTTCCTCCACACTGCACTTTTCGAGCCATTCTGGATCATCACCGATATGATTAGCATGTGCACGTCTGAGCAATCGCATTCCAACGGGGCCTTGATAAAACATCGCTATGTAACCCGTACATAGGTAATACATATTTGCAAAGCCGCTCAGTGGCGATATCGAAGATTTGGAATGTCGATCGTGATCGTAAATGCTAATCTCACCCCCCTGACCCTGCGATTTTGAGCAGCCAAGACATGAGATGGGCGTCCGCTCTCCAGCTCTCCAGACCCCTGGTTTTGTGTCCGATTTCACCCCAGATGAACTTTGACAAGGCTGGTCCAGTCAACTGGGCTCTATGTATTTCAGAGCGCTGATGCACGCTAGACTGGCCAAGCGGGGGCGGTGCATGTCGTCCAGCTTCCAAGTCCAGCAGGTATGTACATTGTATC
Source organism: Claviceps monticola (assembly GCA_018360055.1). NCBI lineage: Eukaryota > Fungi > Ascomycota > Sordariomycetes > Hypocreales > Clavicipitaceae > Claviceps > Claviceps monticola. Next base: position 23,758 of record SRPP01000345.1, read on the forward strand.
ACTCTACACTCTTCTACTGTCCCGATATAGGTTCAAAGTTGTGTGGAAACGATCACGGAGAGGAGGAGGAGAGGAGTGAATTGACAACAATAAAATGCTATTCCATGTAACAAGCCAAGCCGGTTGAGCCTGCCTGGTCTAGGGTCTATGACTCTATCCAACTGCTCTTGCCACATGCCGAATTGCTCTCGGCCTCGAAGTTCGCTAGCATTTTATCTGAGCCCCCGGCCCGCCGCTAGCCCCACGACCCTTAACGCACACCGCACACCCAACTCCCTCGTACCTAAAAACTCACACCTGCCCTACCCCAACAAAAATCGCCCGCAAGACCTAATATTGCTTCCTGTCGCTGCCAACTTGCGATACGCGCTGCTTCTTGTTTTTTTGTCTCCCTGTCCATTTGTTTTCTGCCGAATTTCACGCAGCACTTCGCCTGTCTTGAGTGTACACTCGTCCGCACTTTAGGGCTCGAATTGTTCTGTTTGGAATCGAAGCTTTTCTTCCCACGCCAAGATGGCTGCTGCTACCTCTGCAATGCCAAAGAACTCCGTTCTGCGGCGCACTGCTGCCTCGACGACTGCCAACGACTATGAGTCGTCGGCCGCTGTCAGCCCAGTCGACTCGCCCAGGGCCTCAGCCTCGTCTACGTCTCTGTCGTCGCTTTCCTCTCTCGATGCCAACGACAAGAAGGATGAATATGTTGGCCTGCTTGACACATACGGGAACGCCTTCACGCCCCCCGACTTCACCATCAAGGACATCCGCGATGCCATTCCCAAGCATTGCTACGAACGCTCTGCCCTCAAAGGCTACGGATACATTCTTCGCGACATCGCCTGTCTTTCGACCACGTTCTACCTGTTCCACAACTTCGTAACGCCGGAGAATGTGCCCTCCACTCCCCTTCGTTTGGCGCTCTGGAGTGTCTACACTGTCTTGCAAGGTCTTTTTGGAACCGGACTTTGGGTCATTGCCCACGAATGTGGCCATGGTGCATTTTCTCCGTCCACCTTCATCAACGACGTCACCGGCTGGGTCCTTCATTCAGCCCTCCTCGTTCCTTATTTCAGCTGGAAGTTTTCCCACAGTGCTCATCACAAGGCCACCGGACATATGGAGCGCGACATGGTATTCCTTCCCCGAACACGCGCCCAACAGGCCACCCGACTTGGGCGTGCGGTTGAGGAACTTGGTGACCTTTGCGAGGAGACGCCCATCTACACGGCCCTGCACTTAGTAGGCCAACAGCTCATCGGCTGGCCCAGCTACCTCATGGCCAACGTCACGGGACACAATTTCCACGAACGCCAGCGGGAGGGTCGAGGCAAGGGCAAGAAGAACGGTTTCGGGGGCAGCGTGAACCACTTTGATCCCCGCAGCCCTATTTTTGAAGCCCGACAGGCCAAGTACATTGTTCTCTCCGATATCGGCCTGGGTCTTGCCATCTCTGCTTTGGTATACCTCGGCAATCGCTTCGGCTGGGCCAACATGGCTGTCTGGTACTTCCTTCCTTATCTCTGGGTGAACCACTGGCTCGGTAAGTCGCGTCGTCTAGCTATTGTCGATGTGAGCGCTGCATACTGACGTGAACCTCCTTGCTTAGTTGCCATTACGTTCCTTCAGCACACGGACCCTACTTTGCCTCATTACACAGCCGAAGAATGGAACTATGTTCGTGGAGCTGCTGCTACCATTGATCGCGAGATGGGCTTCATTGGCCGTCACCTTCTCCATGGCATTATTGAGACCCATGTCCTCCACCACTACGTCAGCTCTATTCCCTTCTACAACGCTGACGAAGCTTCCGAGGCCATCAAGCCAGTCATGGGCAAGCACTACCGATCGGAAACCAAAGACGGCCCCGTCGGATTCATCCGCGCTCTTTGGAAGACTGCTCGCTGGTGCCAGTGGGTAGAGCCTAGTGCCGAGGCCGAGGGTGCTGGCAAGGGCGTCTTGTTCTTCCGCAACCGAAACGGCCTGGGTACAAAGCCCATTTCGATGAAGAATTAGTAGATTTGCTTAACGGTTATGCATTAGAGCCGACAACGGCGTTGGTTCCATTTTACAATGTTAATTTGAAATATTTCCTACCAAAGGGGCGACGCTCATCAATTCAGAAAGCAGCGCCAGCGGCAGCACGTGCCGCGTTCGCTCCTCATTGAGATTATGTCACTCAACAGCTCGAACCTATTAGCCCAAGTACAGGGGGGAGTGCTTGTCGCGATATAAACTTACGCGCCCAGCTAGATGGTATACACATAGAACATATACGTACTGAAAATTAAAAGAGCACGTTTCCCGTACATTCATCGCCCTTGGCCTAGAAGATTCTTAGTGAAGGTAGCCGTCTGCATCTGAAGCATCTTTGATTCACATGATGCATACTCCGTATGCTGTGAGCTATACATGCTGGGCGTACTCCAAATGCCTACTTTGACGCTGATGGAGATGTTTAGGGCTTGAGCGGGGAGAATATGGGATGGCTCTGAAGATACTTGGCTATACTGTGCTGACTCCTGAGGGTGGCCTGTTTGGTTCACACGTCATGACTTTGAGATATCTAAGTATGTATGTTCTGGCCCTTGACCATGTTGCTCGGGGACTAGCAGGGTTCACTCATGTAAGTAGTCCCTATGCGAAGAATGATGATGGTCTCCGAGATTACAACGTGTGAATGAAGGGCCGATTTTCGGATAGAGAAATCAATCCAGATAGGATACTGTTGTGTTGTGAATGGATCAGGTGTAAGGTGATGTATATAGTCCTTCGAGAAATCGAAGCCAAGAGTGTATTCTGTCGGGATATGATGGCGAGTGGTTCAATACGGACAAGCTGATGTTCAGGGACTGGAGGCCAAGGGGGGTTGTCAGGGAGGGTTTGTCTTTAGCAAGCGCTGATCCAAGTCATGATACAGTCGCATCGCTGAATGAAAGGCTATAACATGACTGCGTGCAGGTATCTGGTCACTGGCGATCTGGTTACCCTTTTCTTCACATCATGATTTGGAATGTGTGGATATGTTGGTCGTTGTTGCTCTTGGGAGCACGGCGATTGCGATCCCTTCACGTGGTCACTCTTCGAATAATAATGATGGACATTCGTGATCACCGTTTTGGGTGTGGATGAAGGGCATACTTTTGGTGAGGACCGTTTATACAGATTGCTGCAGCGAGACCCTAAATCAATCACATAGATGGTGTCGTACGGGATGCCGTCGTCGCCATGAACGAGTTGATGTTGTTGTTGTTGTTGTGTATTTAACACCCCTGCGTCCCAGTTTTGGGCATACTAGGGTGTGCAGGGCTAATCCCCGGGTAAGTGTTCTACTAAGTACAAGC
>SRPP01000346.1:0-27084 GCA_018360055.1 Claviceps monticola
TCGATCATCTGGATACCACCGGTTGATGTATCCATGGCTGATGCAAGTTACCGACAAGTATCAACGCGGGATATCCAGATGATCGATGCTCCCATACCGTTGAGACCGAATCCTTCGGTCACTATCAATCATCCGGCTACCAGAAGACACGAAGACCTTGACGTAACGACGATCAGCGCACCAGAAATTCCACAGCGAGTTCAACAAAGTCCTGTAAGATACTATGGCGGGACAGAATATCGAGACCCGCCCCCAGAGATTCAAAGTAGCTCAGCGACTGAATCACCGAGACGAAGTGGATTGGCAGCGCAACATAACGATTCCATCTGGGTTGATGACCGAGTATATCACCAACAAGCTGGTTCCCAACAACCACTTCGTAATATAGACTTGGGACAAACTCATCAAAAGCAAGCTGAAATCGACAAACCACATGTTACCCGAATCGATGAGGACGATACCCTTCAAATTACACGAATTGAAGAAACAAACAACCGTGTGAAACACCACGGTGTGCGTGAGGGAGGACAAGAGATTCGAATGCCGATTCGCACGTTACCTCAAACCACAAGGCAAATACGGACTCCCGCTCAGGAAGTCCGGTTCCATGATTCCAATGACAACAGAATTATCCAAGAACAGACGGAACAGGATTATCGACGAAACCAAATGGAAGAGGTACCACGACAACATGTATACAAAGAAAAAATCAGGCCTTTGAATGCGATGAGACCTGACAGCCGGGATATGAGCACACCGGTTATGACTGATTCGGAAGTTCGGCGTATAATTATGGAAATCAAGAGATCGGTGACAACTGAGGAGAAATATTCTGGAAAGAAATATAACTTCTTGGCACTGAGAGTCAAAGCTTTCCAAGCGTTATGTCGATCGGGAGGAATTCCCCAAGAAATTTGGGCAAGAAATTTTCCGGCAATGCTTACCGGCCCAGCAAATGAGTACTACCTCAACGAAATTGACGGAAAGGAATACACATTCGAAGGAATAGTGGAGGCATTGAGACAGCAATTTGAAACGCGCACGAACCGACAGTACTATCGAAGGGAATATCGAAAGTTGACCCTTGCGAAGGTCATGAAGGAGAATTCTGATAAAACGATGAGTGATTGCCTGGAGAAACTTATCGAACAGCTACGATTGCTACATTCAGCAATCAGTCACCCGAGCACAAAGGATTCAGAGCTCCGAGAGATATTGTTAGATGCTGTCGAAGGATTTGACGAAGCCGAACAGACAATTCAAAACAACAAACCGACATTCGAGGAAGTTGTTGGGGATTTAAGGGGGACTTTTCGCGATAAGAAGAAAGCCTCCATGCAATTTGTGACGAAGGCCAACGACAAAGATGGCAATGAAGCCCTCTTTACAGATCGGAAATATGGACGACGTGATCATGGACGATCTAATTATGGGCGTCAAGGAAGATCTAGTTCGAAATCCGGCAAGTGTTACGTGTGCAAAAAGCCAGGATGTTGGTCCACCAATCACTCCGAAAGGGACCAACAAAAGGCGAAAGACAAGTGGTGGAATTCGAAAAAGCTGAAAGTGACGCCAAACGACAAACGGTACTCGGCGTTTTTACAAGTTTACGAAGGTTAGCCTGAAGAAAGCGACAGCGAGGAAGACGAAAGTGACGGTACTGGCCCTCAGGCCTGGATCGTCGCTAATGTTGATGACTCTGATATGGAGAATGACAAGACGAGCACGTTGACATTTACTCAAAATTTCACCGACGCCAACACGTCCCCGTATCAACATGGTATTTCACCAGAGATCTTGCACCATACATTGAAGGATAATACATATTCACATGTGGTATTCAAGGAAGACCCGTTTGACCAACGACAATCCGAATGTTATATGTCAGAAGAGCGCTATTCCGATGAGGTATTCCGCGGAATATTGTCCGACACTGGTGCTGCCGGATATTCCACTGCCGGCAGCGGTCAGGCAAAAGCACTCATGAGAATCATGACAAACTTGAAGATTGAAGAAGGTGAACAGATCACGGTTAAGTTTGGTGCGGGATCAGCACGGTCATCGGGGATTTTACGTGTCCCGACAACTTTTGGAATAATAGGTTTCCACGTCCTAAGCAGCGCGACACCGTTTTGTATTACATTGCGGACATGGACAGGATGGGTGTGAAACTTGACAACATCGAGAATCTTTTGATCCAGGGCGAAAAGAAGGTACCGGTCATAAGACGATGGGGACACCCGTGGTGGACATTGGATGTCAATGAAGTTGCAGCGTTTCATCTGTCAGAGAAGCAGATACGACAACTACACCGTCGTTTTGGTCATCCATCTATTGACAGACTTGCAATTGTACTCGACAAAGCTGGCGAGGATGCGAACCGTGATGCGATCGCCAAAATCATGGAACAATGTCATCAATGCCAGATTCATGGTAAGTCGCCAGGAAGGTTTAGGTTCAAGCTAAAAGGGGACTATGACTTCAATTACGAAGTCATGATCGATGTAATGCAAATTGACGGCAAGCCGGTATTGCATGTTATCGATGGAGCAACATCGTTTCAAGCCGCAAGATTCCTAGAGTCTCAGCAGCAAAAGGCTAAGGATGTGTGGAATGCCCTACGTGAGTGTTGGATAGATACTTATCTTGGGCCACCCGACTGGATTATTCACGATGCAGGGAGGAATTTCGCGTCGTCGGAATTCAGACATCTTGCCCGTCTTATGGCGATCAACATTGATGAGGTGCCAGTGGAAGCACATCACAGTCTTGGAAAAATCGAGCGATATCATAGACCCCTGCGAAGAGCCTACGAGATAATCAACAGTGAGGTTGGAAATCTCTTAACGCCACAGCAACGCCTACAGTTGGCGGTCAAAGCCGTGAATGATTCTGCCGGCCCAGATGGACTTGTTCCAACGCTCCTTGTATTTGGAGCATACCCTCAAATGTCAAATGATTCCCCTCCGAGTCTATCTGTTGTTGAGCGAGCCGAAGTTCTACGAAAAGCGACAAATGAAGCCCGGCGAGCTCTTGCAAGCCGACAGGTACGTGAGGCCCTCGCAACACGGAATGGCCCAAACACTACACCGTTGCACGAGATTCCACTGCAATCGGAAGTGCGTGTCTTTCGCGAGACAGGAAAATGGCAAGGCCCTTTCAAGCTCATCGCATTCAACGGTGAGACTTGTACGGTTGAGATGCCAAATGGCCCGGTAAATTTCGTTCGACAGTTGTCAAACCATATATTCGAGACCCCGAAGACGGCAATGATGAAGAGAAAGGTTCTGGGAACGATGATGAGACTGAGGACGATAGTGATGAGGAAGCAGATGAGGATTTCTGTCCACCTTCTCCACCGTCTCCAACTTTGTCGCGAGTGACACAAGCACCGGAGAAGAGAGGACGCGGGAGACCACGCAGATATCCTCGACCTGAAGATACGACTGTCGGTCCGGATTCGCCCTCATCTCCCCCTGTACGACAACCACAGGAACCGAAGAAGAGAGGGCGCGGGAGACCACGTAAACATCCAATATCTGAGCAGGCTGCAGCGCTAATACAAGCACTGGAAATGATGGTACCAGTATGTTTTATTACGGAGAAAGAAAAGGCTGACTTCCAATTGGCTATTGATCTTCGGAAAGAAGGAAAGATCAAGACACCTGGCGCACCATTTGAAGCATCTGACAAGGCCGAAATTGATACATGGATAGCGAATGGTGTGTTCCGTTTTATACAGTTTGACCCGGTTGAGCACAAAGGTGTCCGAATTTTCAGATCACGCATGGTTCGTGACCTGAAAGGCAAAGGAACGGACAAACCGTATGAGAAGTCTCGCCTTGTCGTTCAAGGTCATAGTGATGATGGCAAATTGACGATCTTGACACAAGCACCAACGATACAGCGAACGAGTCAACGAATGATCATCGCACTTACACCAACGATGATCTTGATGGGATGGATTCTGTGGAGTCGGGATATCACGCAAGCGTATCCACAATCACAGACGCAACTGCAACGTCTTATTCTTGTTGAATTGCCCCCTCAGATTGCCCATTTGTTCCCTCCAGGTACATTAATGGTGGTGATTCGACCTTTGTATGGTGTCCCTGAATCTGGAACTCATTGGTTTGGCATGTATTCTACACATCATCGGGAGAAGTTAAGAATGACAACGTCTACTTATGATCCTTGTTTACTTCTCACGGAGAGAGACAACGATTGCTCCGGAATCATTGGTATGCAGACCGACGATACTCTGTGATTGAGTGATCACACTTTCTCCGAACGCGAGGAGACTGAGCTCCGCAAAGCAAACTTGGTTGCGAAGCCGAAACAGATCTTGTCATCGAAGTTGCCCATGATTTTCAATGGATGTATTCTGGCGTTGAACGAGGATGGGACTATCACGATCAAACAAAAAGGACAAGGACAGAAACTGGCGTTGATCGAGTATAAGAATAAGGAGAAGAGGAGGAAGCAATATGTCGAACAGAGGGCGCGTGGGGCATACATTGCCACGATTTGTCAGCCGGAAGCCTCGTTTGACTCATCTGTTGCCGCTCAAGTGCAGGATCCGAGCGAAGAAGACGCGACGAAGTTGAATCGAAGGTTAAAATGGCAGATGGAAAATATGGATTGTGGACTCCGATATATACCAATTGATCTTAATACAGCAGCATTATATATCTTCGTGGATGGATCATTCGCGAACAATTCAGATTTCACATCACAGTTGGGATACGTGGTCATAATCGGAAATGAAACAAGACATCAGGAAGAGTCAAACTTTGCTCTAAAAGGGAACATCATTACGTATAGCTCCACGAAAAGTAAGAGAGTCACGAGGAGTGCTCTTGCTTCTGAGCTATATGGAATGGTGCAAGGCGCGGACCTAGCATACGCGATAAGAACGACATGGGAAAAGATCACGACTCAAATCGGAATGCCAAATATTCCGACGATTATGTGCACTGATTCTTTTTCCCTGTACGAATGCCTGGTGAAGCTTGGTACAACGAAGGAGAAACGCTTAATGATTGACATCATGGCTTTACGTCAATCATACGAACGAAGGGAAATATTTGAGATCAGATGGATTAATGGTGCCGACAATGTTGCGGATGCGATGACAAAGACTGCTCCAAACAAGGCATTGGAACGCTTTGTCGACACGAATGAGGTTGGAGTGAGGATGGAAGGATGGGTGGCGAGACCATGATAGTTGTGAGGGATGGGATGTTGGAGTTGTGCATTGGATTTGGCAATCTTGTATGTAATGGAGGCAAACGGCGATTCCTCTCTCTACGATAAAGAGAGAGACTGCGAGTGTTGGAATCGCCGGATAGAAGTGGGGCACAAGGGCAGTGTAGTGAGCGCACGCTGATTGGTGTGTGCTTCGTGTATGGGGGCACAAGCCCACACAGCGAAGCACAACACCACAAGGCGGGCATCCGCCCTTTATGCCTCTCCTCTAGAACGAAGAACCCAATAAAAAGCTACCAATACGATCGTTCTGTTTATGTTTATGCACTAGTGCTTTCATCTTTCATTGTTTATTCGAGTGACCTTACGGTCCAACAGTTTCAACAGGTTCCCTCATCATTCAGCATCTCATTCTCTAGTAACGCATTTGAGTTCGAGAAAGCATTCCATCTCGGAAGCTAAAGAATGACATATTTTGGGTAGAACAGGCACGTTGTTTACGTCTATTGCAGGAGCAAAACTCTCGCGCTGCTAGCAGCAGCAGTTCTACGTGCACCTCTTCCAACACAACTGTTTCAAGGGCCGCGTCATATCCAATGTTATCGACGGCTCGACATATGTATACATGCGAGAAACGGAAGACCAAAAGATCTTGTTTTCCCAGCGGGCACTCTCACATCAACATACTCTCATGTCTTCGACTTTTCATGTTCAGTTGACCTTCCTACTTGGCCTCGATGGCCGTCTTCAGGGCTAGAAGACTGTCAGAAAAAACGTTCACAGCGCCGGATTAACTCCGCAATGGTGCATGCTTACCTTCGCAAGAGGTCTTGGCGTCACCGAACAGCATTTTCGTGTTGGTCATATAGAACATCGGGTTCGGCACATCGGCTTCACAATGGTCAAATCAGTAAGAAATGCCAACAGTCCACCACAGGGGGCCGTCGAGCAACGTACCATATCCGCTTGCCATGCCTCGCTTCATAACCACAACTTGCTTGCTCTTCCACGCATGAAGAACGGGCATGCCCTCAATGGGACTACCTTTCTCCATGGCAATCGGATTGACCGTGTCATTGGCCCCAATAACAACCGTCAAGTCCGTATCGGGAAAATCGTCATTGATCTCGTCCATCTCCAGAACAATGTCGTATGGAACGCTCGCTTCAGCAAGTAGCACATTACACTGACCAGGCATGCGCCCGGCCACGGGGTGAATGGCAAAGCGCACAGTAATCCCTTTTGCGCGCAATTGCGACACAATGGACGAGATAGCATATTGGGCCTTAGCGACTGCCATGCCGTATCCCACGACAAGGATGACTGACTCCGCGTTGAGCATTGCGTCGGCTAAATCGTCCACGCTTGTCTGCGTGACTTCGCCTTCGGGTTTGTACTCCTGTGCTTGGTTGGGAGTAGACAAGCCACCAAAGAGGACATTCGTGAGCGATCGATTCATGGCTACGCACATTATGTACGAAAGGATGGAACCAGATACTCCAATGAGGGCTCCAACGCTGGTGAGGAGCGGGTTGTCCAGCATGAAGCCCTCCGCCACAAGTGCGAATCCACTGTACGCATTCAACACGGTGATGACAACAGCTGGGATCAGGGAACTGTTAGCATCTCCAATTTTTATATGGATTTGTTTGCTTGAATGCCGAATCGAGGCCCTTCTTCTTACGCATATCGGCGCCACCAATTGCAGCTGTGGTTGTGTATCCTTTCACGAAACTAAGCATCGTGTTTGCGGCCAGCGCACCGGCAGCAATCATGGGGCTACCAGGAGCCATGGTGATAAAGGCAGCCATTGTTGCCATGTTTGTTGCAAGAAGTCCTCCGTTAATCGCATGTCGACCCGGCAAAATGGCAGGGCGAGACGAGATTCTTCCCGCGAGTTTCAGGAATGCCACGAGAGATCCGGTAAATGTGATGCCACCTGCAAAGGAGACGTTAGAGCTATGGTCAACATCCACATGAGTCGACGTAACACGATATTTACCTATAAGGACGCCAAGATACGCGGTGACCATGTGCAAAGTCGAAAGGTCGGTGACATCTGTCATGACGCTGCCAATGCTGGTCAACACGGCCGCTAAACCGACAATAGAATGCAGTGCCGCAACCGTTTGGGGAAGATCAGTCGGTGTGATCCGTTTGCCAATTAACATGCCTGGTCATCACATGGAGTCAGAAAATGGAGGGCTTCAACAATGACCTAGGCGTTGATGAGACTGACCTGCCAATGCACCAATAGTGGCAAGCCCGGCGAATTGGGTGAGGACTTCGGGGGGGAATCCAACAGCTAACAAGCTCGCGAGGACACCTGATCCCACACCAAGAATCCCAAGCATATTCCCCGTGCGGGCAGTAGCTTGAGACGCGAGACCGGATATGGAGCCAATACAGAGGACTGAGCTGACCAGATATCCAGCCTGGACGAGACCAACAGTTCCTGTGGACGCCGCAGCGATGAATCCACCGCCAAAGACAGCCGCTGGAATAGCATAGAGCCATGGATAGTCAGGAGGATCGGTCGGGCCTAACAAGCACATCAGTCTTTTCGGTTCAAACGACCAGTCACGGGAGGGACGGGCGACGTACGTTTAAACATGTCCAGCATTCGCTTCGTGATGACGAAGCCGCCTCCGACGTTTATGAATGCCAACAAAACACTCAATGCACCAAACAATTGGGGAATAGTGCCAGGGAGATAACCGCCTCCTAGAACAAACAAGCCCCCAACACCGACCATGCCAGAAATGGCGTTCGTGACGCTCATGAGAGGAGAGTGCAGTGCAGGCGCAACGCCCCAGACCACACGATAGCCAATCAAGCCTGCCAGCCCAAATGTGAAGGCATTGGACATGAACAGCGGACTGGTGAATTTCCCCAGTGCGAGGACACTGCTCATTCCGGCCGTGATAGTGGCTACTTGACGCGATTTCTGTTGCCACGGGGTAAGTTCAACGGTGGCCGTAACAGATTCGGTGGCCGGCTTTGCTGGCGCGGGGGGTGGTACCGGCCGAGGAGCAGGAGGGATGATCTGTCCAGACTGCGTCACGATGGAGCCGCGAACAACTTCATCCAAAAGATCGATGCCGAATTCTCCGTCTTTGGGGGACATTGATAGGAGGAACTTGGTGATGTTGTTGGAATAGAGCGTGGACGACTGGGTTGGCAGGCGAGATGGCAGATCGGTGTATCCTATGTAGGAGCAGCGCAGGTCAGTTTGGCAGGTTCGAGTATACAGCCATGCGGGCGGGGGAGAGAGACAAGCGCAAGAAGAAAACGGGCTGTGAGGCGAACTTACCAATGATCTTGATGTCCTTGTACATGGCTAGCTTGCCTGGTTGCGTTGCTTCGCAATTACCACCAGCCTCGGCGGCGAGGTCGACAACAACGCTGCCAGGTTTCATGACATCCAAAGCTTCTGTCTTGATGAGCTTGGGAGCTGGCTGTCCAGGTATCAAAGCCGTAGTAATGATGATGTCAACTTCCTTTGCCTGCTCCTTGAAGAGCTTCATTTCTGCTTTGATGAACTCCTTGCTCATTTCTTTCGCATATCCTCCCGCTCCAGAACCGTCTTCCTGGATACCCACCTCGATGAACTCGGCTCCAAGAGACTGCACCTGTTCTCGAGCAGCAGGTCGGGTGTCAAATCCACGAACAATGGCTCCCATTCGGCGAGCAGTCGCAATCGCACTGAGACCCGCGACACCGGCCCCGATGACCAAGACTTTGCATGGGGGGATCTTGCCCGCTGCGGTGACTTGGCCGGTCAAGAATCTGCCGAATACGTTGGATGCCTCCAGCACAGCTTTGTATCCCGAGATATTTGCCATGCTGCTCAGAGCATCAAAGACTTGCGCTCGGGAAATCCGGGGGATCATATCCATGGCAAAGCAGGTTGCCTTCTTGGAGGCTAATTTCTTGACCATGTCCTCGTTCTGCGCGGGATACAGGAGTGATATGATAGTATGCCCCTCTTGGACGTATTCAATCTCATCCTCTGAAGGGGCCCGTACTTTGAGAAGAACATCCGAGTCTGACCATACCGCCTGCGGCCCGTAAACCAAGGTCGCGCCGGCTTTCTCATAAGCTTCATCAAGAAACTCGGCCTGTATGCCCGCACCGCTCTCGACAAGCACCTTTTCAAAGCCTTTCTTGAGCAAGAGGGCTACATTCTGTGGGGTCAAGGCCACACGACGCTCACCAGCAAAAACCTCTTTTGGCACACCGACTGTCAGCTGGCTATATGGTATTAGATACGCGTCGTCGGAGGTGGACGGATTCTGCGTGCCGGCCGCTGGAGACGCTACTGTCGCAACAGAGGCTTGTCGAACCAGGGCCACATTGTTACAGGCTACAGATGGAATCAGGCTTCGCGTTCCGGCGGTTATCAGAGTGTTGTGCCACTGGCGGCGTGGACATGTTCCTGCAAGTTGGGTTATGTCAACAAGGGGTACTGTATCTACTTCGCGGCCGCGCAGTTGATAGCTATCAAGGCCTCTGAGAGATTGGACGCCAGGAATTCCAACCTTGAATGGCTAGCCGGCATCGTGACAACCGAGCCGCAGTTGAACAAGAACAGCAAAGCTCAGAGGAGAGAGGGCGGAAAACAATGGACGTCATGGTGGAATGGGCTTCATGCCAGATGAAGATGTCATGAGAAAACAAGCGTCGTCAAGCCTATGCCATGGATGGGGAGAAAAGGGGGCAAACTGGCGAAGCCGTTGGCATATTGGGAGGCAGCAAATGGCAGTCATGCCGTAAAACGCGAAACAATGCCGAGTTCGGAACACCATATTCGGACTATCGACAGATCAGATGTCATGACGGACCAAGCTATGAGGTACAAGCGCCCTGTCGAGTGCAGCGGCTGAATGAGACGACTCGACGGAGGTTCAACGACAATGGCAACGGTGCCGAGGACGTGACACGAGCAGTCAGTTGTCACTGGTCAGAGATTTTCAAGCACAAGGTGCATGATGTACGATGGGAAACCAGCCAGTCACCACGAGTAGCTGGTCTGTCAGGACTCAGATCGTCATGCTCAATGCGTGTGCTGCAGCCTGCAAAGCAAAGCCAGTTTGCGGTCCAGCCATAGTCACTGCATTGCATTAGAGCGCGCCACATACAGGCGCCCGTACCCAAGTCGAGCATCACACCGTACACGTCTGGAAGTTCTTCAAGCGTCTCGGAGGTGGTGGCGGACTCTGGAGTGGTGGCGGCATCATTCTCCAGTCAAGTTGATGTCACGAGAGAGTTGCGCCCCGGGAGTCGGGAAGCGAACTAGGTATGTACATATAGATCCACCATGACGTCGGTCTGCTTCGTCGCCCGTGTACGGTGTTGTAGGACATGGCTATAGGTACCTACCCTGGGCCTTTAGTAGTTTTTAAGTCTAATGTCTTATGTGTAATGCTTATATCTGTCGGATATCAGAACTCAGGAGTGCTGAGGCTAAGCGCTAGAGGTAAACCAAATTACCAATATTATATGGAAGCTATGGAAGCCATAGTCGAGGCCAGTTGAAAGGAACTTAGACAAGACATGATCAGAAATCCATTCAGTCACAATATCATCAACATTCCACTCGAATAACCATCCTCCATCAAATTACATAAATCTGACAACATCTTTCTACATATTGACTGAACACGCTGAAAGTGGATAGAAAAGGATTACTCGTCAAATTCAATCAGTCATGCAGCGTAAGCAGATTACATACATGATACGGAGTACGTACCTACCTCCTTATGTACCTTAGGTACGTCATTTACTCTGAGGAGTCAACAGCAACATCACGTGGCCGCTGCAGTACTTCCGCGCGACCATACCGCGTCCAGATCATCTGCCTGTCAAGCAAGCAAGAAGCTAGACAAAGCGCTCAAAAGCGAGGCTACCGCCATCAACAACGTGAAACAAAAAGAAGACTTGTTTCCTGGTACTTTCCCTGACGACGAGCCCAACGTAGCTCTGTCGCCCACCGAACAAGCAGACGACTCCCTGATAGACGAGTCCCAAGTTGCGATGGCGTGACGGTTTGGCTTGATCGATCTGAGCTATCTGTGGTACACGACAGACCACTATGCAGTCTTTCAGTAGTCTGAGTCGTTTCCCTATTCTTTCTTTGGGCAGGTGGGCTGGCGAGGTCCTCAGCGTCGTCGCTTTTATCAGCTTGGTCCTCCGCTTGAACCGGGCGGAGAAGGCTCGGACCTCTCGGAGGCCAGCCTGAAGGAAGCACAGGGAAACGACTTCGACCACTGAAAGACTCCAGTGGTCTGTTGTGTAACACAGATAGCTCAGATCGATCAAGCCAAATTGTCAATTTAATTTATTGTTCCCATGACATGAGTAAAGATTGACGTACTCAATGTGAAAGCCTTGTGTGAAAGCCAAGGCTTTCACACTGGAGCAGGGATTTATCTCTCCCTGACACCCGAATTGACCCAGCGGGTGGCAAAACACTTAAGGGCAAGATCATGAAGCTCCTAAAGCCTCTCCAGCTCTCCAGGTAGGACTGCTACTTTAACAACACTCCCAGAGGCTTCGTCACCCAATACATACATACATACAAACCTCACTGACTGCTGCATCATAGAGTGACTAGGTAGACACTGGTAACTTACTACATACGTGTAAGTTGAGTCATTCTTTAGTGCCAAAAGCCCCCTTCACTATTCGTCTCGTAAATTCTCATCAATTCGACCAGCCTCGTTCCACCGCATCAGCTCTTAGCTCCGTGGCACTGTGACGGAGGCGGTAAAATAACCGATAACTCGTCATAAATTGACAGATGAACTAGCCCGGACCTCCAATCGAATTCGCGCACTGTCCCGAATGGCATGGCGTCTCACATCTGCCCCTGAAATCCGGCGCCACAACCAAACACTTGTCACAAGCACACAGCAGGTCCAAATTGCTGCCATATTTCTGACCAGCATCGTTGCACAGACATATAAACAAGGCCGTGTTTATGCCCGTACTGGGCTTCCCGCTACTGCACGCAGCGTGGGATGTAGTGCAGTAGGCATTGGCGAGCTGCTTCGTGGTCCAGGGTGTTTCTGATTCGCGCATTGTCAGTCCGTCGCCCATGAAGCCGTCCAAACTTCAAATTATCCGTTAGAAGGAAAGGAAAGGAAAGGAAAGGAGAGCAGAACGTACTCATTGCCATGAGCACAGATGCGCAGTACGTGTAGCCGCACTCGCAGTAGACTCCGGATGGGGTGCCTGGGGCTGGCGAGGATGAGTTGGGCGCGGCGACGGAGCGTTCGGCCAGAGATATGTGCGACGCTAAGGCTGGGGCGAGCATGGCAAGAAATGCGACGAGAGCTTTCATTGTAAGATGTTGGACGGGGCGCGATGGATGGGATCTCGGTTGGCGTTTAAGGAGTCACGAGGATATCTGGCGAGATGATAGAACCGTATGATGATGGCCGCCTCGATATAGTTTTTAGGCAATCGAGAGTCTATTATATACATCTACAGTGCTCATATTCAGTCAGAGAAACGATGATTGTTGATTGTGCACATGTGCAGTGTGTGCGCTGTTTGCTATGGTACTACCGACTGAGGACGACAAACTGAGCTTGCTGCACGAATGCCTACGTGGATGTCCTCGACGACGATTGCTGAGAAGAATAGCAGCCACCGCAGGACAGCTAGTCTTCGTCCCAGAGTCTGTGAGGTCGAACACGCATCAGATCAATAATAGCATGGGACATGTTCTACGGGGCAGAGGAATGACTCGATCTCTCACGGACCAAGTGCGAGGTTGTGCAACAAAAGGCAGCACTTGAACGATTGCCAATTGTGTCAGGCACTCAGGGCCAGAGGTGCGACCTCAAGGAGCCTGGAGGAGATCCATCTGCCCCGCCAAACCAGGAACTGCAGTCTGCCCCTCCATGAAATCGCCCATCGACCACAAACCACAAACAACAAACCATCTGCACTGACAGACAATCGCCTGCCCTCCGCATCAATCGGCCACAACCTCCTCCATCATGTCCCCAAACACGCTCTCCGTCGGGACACGAAAATCCCCCCTGGCCATGGCCCAGGCCGAACTCGTCGTCGCCTCCCTCCAAGCCCTCTTCCCCTCCGACAGCTTCCCCATCCACGGCACCACCACGACCGGCGACCGCGACCAAAACACAGCCCTCTACAACTTTGGCGGCAAGGGCCTCTGGACCACCCAGCTCGAAGAGAAGCTCACCTCAGGCGAAGTCGACATCGTCGTCCACTCCCTCAAGGACATGCCCACCACTCTGCCCTCCAACTGCGCCCTGGGCGCCATTACCAAACGCGAAGACCCGCGCGACGTGCTCTGCATCAAGAAGAAGCTCCTCGAGACACACCACTGGGAGAGTTTGGCGGATTTGCCCCCCGGGAGCGTCATTGGTACGAGCAGTATCCGGCGAATCGCACAGCTGGCGCGCCGGTATCCGCACCTGAAATTCAAGGATGTGCGGGGAAATATTCAGACGCGCTTGCGGAAGTTGGATGAGGATGCCGAGTTGAGTGCTATTGTGCTTGCTGCGGCGGGGCTGCTGCGTATGGGGCTGGCTGGGCATATCACGCAGTATCTGGATGTGGATAATGGGGGTATTTTGCATGCCGTGGGGCAGGGGGCCTTGGGGGTGGAATGTCGAGCAGGTGACGAGAGGGTGTTGGGGGTGCTGCAACGCATTGAGGATAAAGATACGACGTTGGCGTGTTTGGCGGAGAGGAGTCTGATGAGAGAGCTGGAGGGCGGGTGTAGTGTACCGATTGGGGTTGAGACGAAGTGGGTGGATGGGAAGCTGAGATTGCGGGCTACCGTGGTGTCGGTGGATGGGAAGGAGGGTGTTGATGTTGAGTTCTGGGAGGAGATAGCTTCCAGAGACGAGGCGGATGAGTTGGGAAAGAAGGCGGCGGGGAAGCTGGTGAGCGAGGGTGCCGATAAGATTCTCGAGGCTATTAACAAGACTCGTCCAGAGGTCAAGTAGGACGCTTTGCTGGAGGGAGAGGTCGCGTGAGAGCATTCTCCGTTTTGAAACAGGACGCAATGTGCGCTCCATGATATCACGTTCTGCGAAGGATAAAAGAGAAAGAAGCGGTTTGCGGTCGACAAATGCCATGCGGTGGTACACGTATACGTACTTGGCATACCCATGACTGGCTACACTGTGTATGGAATGATGACGAGATGCTAGATTCTGGCCCTGAGATGCGCTTTATATACTACAGATGTAGTAGACCTGATGTTTGATCACACAAAGCACAAACTCTCGGCCAACATGTGCTTACAAGGCGTCTTCTGACCCCCTTTCCATATTTATGTACCAAGCAGCGACACCGTATGGCCATAGCCACTGGGTGTACAGCTGTCGATGTCATAAGTTCGGACGTTACGCAAGTTGAGGGCAGGAAAAGGATGCACGAAGTTACGAACGACATTGTTCCTCTCATGTGTCGAATACGCAAACGAATTTTTAAATAAATCCCATGCCAGGTTGAACTGCCGCGCCCAACTATTTGCAATACGTTAAGAGATTTCGAAAACAAAACTCCCCCCCAAACCCTAAACCGCCGCACCCGTCACATCGAAAAACACAGATATGAGCTGTTTCGTCTATCCATGACAACACCAGTTCTTATATTTGCATCCCCATCACCGCGCCTCTCCGTATTCAAATCTCTTGAGTTCACTCCTCAGCGATAAAGGCCTTGTACGCCTCCGCATCCATCAGCTCATCAAACTGCTTAGCCCCCGCCTCATCAATTTCAACCTTAGCGATCCAGCCACCACCATTGCTGTCATCCTCAGGAACATCGTTGATGGTAGAGGGCTTCGCCTCAAGACCAGAATTTCCAGCTGTGATCTTGCACCGAATAGGAGCATTGATGTCACTCGCCGACTTGACGGACTCGACCGCGCCCATCGCATCGCCCTGCTCGATTACCTCACCCACATTGGGGAGTTCCACGTAGACTACATCGCCGAGCTCCTTGGCTGCGTATTCGGAGACACCAATCGTGGCGCGCTTGCGGTCGGCGGATAGATCGATCCATTCGTGGTCTCGGGTGTACCGTTTGATCATGGCTGCGCGTTTCAATCCCCGGAAGCATTTGCGTTAGTGAGATTCAGATGAAGCACACTGTACAGTACTGTGCCGATTCGTCTCCGTGCATGTGAGAAATCGCAACGATATGTTCCTGGCGAAAGAACGGGGAATGTGAGGAGGGTGACATTTCGGCGGCCTTACGTACCCAGGCGAGTGGTTGAAAAGGTGCGAGATACGGCCCGGGGAGCTGCCATCCGCAGCATGGCGGGTTGTGCGACGGCGCGCATGGAGGATAGGGTGATTGATGCCATTGAGTGGGATTACCCGCGTGAAAAGAAGGCGATTTGGGACGAGAGAGTGAGTTGTGGTGATTTTGCTGGGATGAATTAGGTCGTCGCCCTTGGTTCCATTGGAGCCTCCAAGTGCGCCCACTGCGGCAAGCTTAACTAGTTAGCTACCTGCTGCAGCGTCCTTCGACTTGGAGCATTTTCCTTAGTCATCCAGCGAATCGTGGGAAACATGCAGATGTGTGGGGTTGATTAGGCTTTGACTGGCGTGGCCAATGAGAACAAACGATCAAGCACAGCAAGTCTCCTTCACTTGTTCAGCCTCGAGAAGGGGTAGGATTGGTTGCTAAATGATGACTTGTGTTGATGAAATACTTGGTCAAAAGGCATGAGAATCGTTGTCATGGGAGATGGTCTAAAAAGTTTCTGTGTTTCCATGACAGAACACGGCTGTTTTGGATCTTGACACAAAGTTGTCTTTGATCCTTGCATGCAAAGGCGGGGTTGTACGTTGTGGCATGGGAATCGGGATGGTTCGTTGACGTATTGTCGTATTGAAGAGGAGCTCAAAGACTCGCTCATGCAGGGCAGTTGCTGGGTAGTTCGGTATCCAACATTGAACAAGCGTTAAACTTGTGGATGGCAAAGGTCAAAGATTGAATAAACAAAGACCCAGCACTATCCATTGACCATCCGCGCTCGTTACCTCAATTCCATTTGTTGCGTTTCCGAGGCCTTGTCGAGTATGACTTAACGAAGCATTCGGTCGGAGTCCTGGCAACGACAAAAAAAAATGGATGAACGCGAGAAGTGATATGTTCACAAACAGAAATCAAGTAAGACATAGTTATGGGCTAGAAGAACGTTTTGGAAAGACCTGGGCACGGTAACTTGTCGTTCATTTACTGAAAGGATTCAGCCAACGGGGTTCTGCCTGACGGCGACTCCCACAATTACGCGAATGCCGATGCCCAATCGACGACAATCTAATACCGAAAACTCATCTTGTGCTACTCAAGGGATTACAAGTTCTAATACATGTTTTAAACTTGCCGAATCACTCCCCTTTTTCGCACAAACGGCGCAACGGTGGCTGCATTGTCGTGATGCACAACGGCTTGGATCGCCCCCGATGTCACGGACTATCGAGAGCCTGGAGCCTGGAGGCCATCATGACAGCTGGTGCAGCAGCGATGCCGTCTGCATCTTTGCCAAAAGAGTTCTCGATAGGCTCTGAATAGCGGCGACACGATAACTGCCGCCATTCGGACGAGACAATTAAAGACATGGCTGCCGAGATGTCGAACGGTACGGAGCATGTCGAATTGGGCTCCATATCCCGCAAGGGTCGAGGCAATCCTGACGTTCCGCCCCCTGGGCCGCCACCCTTGGATGAATACATTTCCGGCTCCCAAGTTCCCAACCCACCACCGCCTGCCCGACCAGATTCTTTCTTGTGCATCCAACATTTCGCTGTCTGTTCAAGATCCCAGCACCTCTAACATTCCCTGTCCGCCTATAACGGTTTGTGCTAGACTCTAGTGTCCTGGCGCTGTCTCGCTGGTGACCTGGGCGTGCAAAACCAGTGCAGGTGCAGTCTGCTTTGCCATTTCTATCGTTCCCGTCTCCAACGCTCCGAGCCCCTCATCTTCGTCGCCAAAGTCTCCCCGCCGACCGATTACCACCAACCACTCGACTCGCCACGCGATCCTCAGTCCGCCCTCTGCCCGGCGTCTGTGCATCTAATTCTCGTCGGCCTTGCTTTTGCTTCGTGCCGTCCCTCAGCCGTCGAGCGAAGCGAACCTCCCTTCTCCATCGCAAGGTGGGCTGCGTGAGTGTGGGCTTCTCCGCACCACAAAGCGACCAGCCCGAGGGCATATCTTGAACTGGACTTTCACGACAGTATTTCCTCGCATCCGACCATCTATTCCGTCTACATTGCAGCTCAGCAGACTTTTTCTTCTGGCCGCGCGGCCTTGACCCATTGGATTCCATCGACCGCCAATCGAATCCTGTTTGCCAAACTGGATCCTCCTCAGGAGCCCCCAGCGGGCGACGCTGCCCCCGAACTCGCATCCGATCACGCTCCCGTCCACGTCCATAGCACCAGCACCAGCACCGCGATTATGATGGACGGCATGGACGCGGCTTACCAAGCTCCAGTGACGCCTCTGGAAGCTCATGACGGCGGCCTCGCCCCCGGGACACCTCTCGAGGCCCATGACGGCCAAGCTCTCGTTAAATCCCTCGACGCCCTTGATGTCCACGACAGCCAGGCTCCCGTGACGCCTCTCGAAGGCAGCAACGATCGTCACAACACTTTCGGCAGCGTCGAAAATTCACCACATGCCACTGCCAACAATGGCTATATCCACCAGCAAAGCCACCTCATAGATTCAGCACCCCCCTCTAGCTCTCGACACGATGACGACTCCGCCCCACGAAGCACCCCTCCCGTATCTGGACCCTCATTATCTCGACCGGCTAGCGGCCTATCGAATCCGGTACACCAGGCTCACAACGATCCTAGATCGGCCTCAAGCGAACCTCCCAGCGGCCGTAACCACGTGGTGATCAAGGTGGGCATGGTGGGGGACGCGCAGATTGGCAAAACGTCTCTCATGGTCAAATATGTGGAGGGCAGCTGGGACGAAGATTACATTCAGACCCTTGGCGTCAACTTCATGGAGAAGACCATCTCGATCCGAAACACGGAAATCACTTTCTCCATCTGGGATCTGGGCGGTCAGCGCGAGTTTGTCAATATGCTGCCGTTGGTTTGCAACGATGCAGTGGCTATTCTGTTCATGTTCGACTTGACGCGGAAGAGCACCTTGAACAGCATCAAGGAGTGGTATAGGCAAGGACGGGGCTTTAATAAGACGGCGATTCCCATCCTGGTGGGCACAAAGTATGACCACTTTGTGAATTTTCCGGCACAGGACCAGGAAGAAATTTCGAATCAGGTACGCTATACTGTTTGGCCCTGTTATGCTTGCTTTCTATCTTTTCTCTTCGTATTATTGCCTTCTCTTCTTCTACTCTTCCCACTGTCTCCCTTTTCTCTGCCTCTCTCCACACGATTCAGAGTTTTTTTTTGGGGGGGGGGGGGGGTTTCCTTTACATCTCTTCTTCATAATGCTAACCCGCTCTAGGCGAGGCGATTTGCCAAGGCTATGCGTGCCTCGTTGATATTCTCAAGTACAAGCCACAGCATCAATGTTCAAAAGGTAAGGCGTCCTGTTCTCCATCATGCTATCCCAAAGACGCCAAACTAACGCCCACCAGATTTTCAAAATTGTTCTTTCGAAAGCCTTTGATCTTAAATGCACGATTCCCGAAATCGAAAATGTCGGCGAGCCGCTGCTTCTGTACCAATCGGTCTGATCTGCTGACGGCAATGACCAAAAGTCGGTCTCATGGAGTTTAATACACCCATACATTTGAGCAACCGACCCTCTGTGGCGGCACGTCTCCGCGCCGTGAAGATGATGAAAGGAGGCTCTATCGAAACTCAAGGATGGCATTCCAACCACTCATGAATGCTCGGGGACGACTCGAACGGAGATGCCTTGCTGGCTCACCCGTCCAGCAATAGAAAGGTTATCAATGCACTGTAATCATACTAACCTAACCGATATTAAATATTTCTTTTGTTCACTCAGCTGTACTGCTTGTCGACGACACTGGCTGGGTTCGCGGCATGGTACGGGATCTTCCTTACTCGGTGGAAAACAATTCGGCGCCGGCACACAAAAAAGCTCAAAACAAACAACCCAATACTGTCCACGCTCTCTCTCTCTCTCTCTCTCTCTCTCTCAAAGAAAAATAAAGCTGGCGGAATAATAGCCAAAGCCATGGGAGCTGATGATGCACAAGACGCGAATGGGAGAAAATATATGGTGGCCGTGCCGGGCACTTCTCTCTGTATGGTATATCTGAATTGGATTACGGGCTGGCCCAGCGTGGCCAATTTTGCACACTGACCTCATGAGAATGGACTGCTTGAGTTTGTTGTATGTACAAAGGACGAGGATAGATAGGGAGGGGGGGATTGTCAAGAAGTATGGTGTAGGAGAAGATAGAGTAGGAGGATACATACGTGGGGGTAGAGCTGCATGAGGATGAGGATGGCCAGTAGGCAGGCGATAATCGATTACTAGGCATACATTGCATTGACACTACATTGATGATTGGACTCCAGGGCTTGTCTTCAACTCTTTTACTACGGCGAACTGTTTTATCCACATTTGAGCCTCGTCTTTGAGCTGATTATCCGTCTAGCAGTACGGGCGCTCAGCGTATCACAGCATCAGACTGTAGCTAACACAGTACTATTTTCCATGCTCATATGATTGTAGTCTTATGTGGTGAATGAGCTTGGGTAACTGGCAACTGCAGCTTTCTAGACATACATATGTACTCATGTACATATGTGTATGTATGTACCGATCAATTACGCATTATGGGGGTAATCAATAACGTTTTCCAAAGACAAATCACGTCATATCTCCCTATGTGACTCCGTCGCAAAAAGACTCGCATTTGCACCTTTCAAGCGGATGACGGTACGGTAATAAGTCCATCATGATGCGAATTCGTAGCTATTTGGAACGTGACAAGGCGCGAGGGTCATGCGTACAGCCGCATGTAACTATGTAGTTGTAAAATCGCACGGCGTCTTGGTCCTCTGGCTTGCACTGTGATTTGGGCGAGGTACATGTTCGAAGAGAAAAGTGGAGTGAAAAGGGGCCGTACCTGGCGCCGACTGAAATCGCACCTGGCGCGCAGTCCGTCTCATTTACAGTTCGTGGCTGCATGGCAAAGTCATTCCATGCAGCAAATAAAATATCATCAATCAGCCGCAGCCCGTCCCGGCATGCAGACATGTATCGCAGGGTATATAGGGGCATCTACAAGCACAGAACAGTGGCCAGACGGCTGCGCCCACTCTTTTGTGCAACAACATGCGCCACTCACATGTGAACTACATAGGCGGTCACACACACGTCTTCTCGTCGCATTGCCGTTCCGTAGGCTGTAGCTGCCCCTTTTATACCTTCTTCTCCGTAGGGGGTCCTGCTGTTTGCTCTCTGTTTGGAAATGTTTTGCATGTTGGCGACTGGTTGGTCGGTGTATGTAGAAAAGAAGTATTCAGCGCATCAGGCTTACGAACCTTCATGAGTCCCTGCTAACGCTCGCGACGTCGCGGGGTTCTCCATGGTGTTTACTGTTGTAGTCTCGCCGATCAGTGTCAGTGCATATTCATGGAAAAGAAGGCTCTGTCCTGAGCTCTCCGGAGTCAGCAGCTAGAGCTCCAACTCCTACGAGTTATCCACGTAGGTTTGAGCTAAGCGTCGCTAATGCTTGTTTAGCGTCGAGGTCTGGTCAGTGGTGTCCGTAGTCAGAAGCATGGTAAGACCCTTACAGCCAATTGAAATGTATCATGCGATTGAAGATTTGCCGTGGCGGCATTTCGCGACACATGGAATTAGCGCGGAAAAAAACGCGAAGGGAATGGCGCGATGCTTGATGAGGTTTGGAAGGAGGCGTGAATCGCGTGATAGTGTTGGTGGCGCCGATCATAGCCGGGAGGGCTTCCCACAAGGTTGCATGCAGATGATGTACATAGTAGGTTCGCAGATTACATAGCAGGCACTGCATGTATTTCTTGAAAAGCTTGTTGCATGGACAATGCAGCTAAGATGCAAAATGATCGCACAACAGCAGCCCGCTTGATTGAGCGGGTGGCCACGATGCCACCAACATCACTACATTGCACCTGTATTCCTAGGATCTAGACTCATCATTGTACAATGGTGTCCGTTCCAACAGCGAAATGGGACGCGTCTGTCGTTATCTAGCGGTTCGAACCTGTGCTTTCACTGAACTTGCCGTGAATGCCAATATACACCCAATTATAGGTCAAGCCGATTAGGCTCTAAACACTCCTCTTGAAACGACCAGACCGAGAAAAAAGGAAAGGCTATGATGCAAATAAAGACGCTGCCGTTTCAGTCGATGGATTCCACCTGGCAGTGCTGGAAACAGCTGCAATGGCTGTCAAGAAACCATCCCCACCAAAAAGAGAAGAATCAAGTTCCCCCGTCCCAAACAAAAAAATGTACCGAAGAGGAGAAGAAGCGTGCCGACACTGAGTGCTGCTGTCGACGGAATTACAACATGATATGGATACCGGGGGAATATATATATCGAAACGCCAGAATCGCCGTCCTTGTTTGTTTGGACATGTTCGTGAAAATGCGTCATGGGCAAAAGGAGTCGTCAAAAGATAATACACGATTCAAGGGTGCGAATCTTTGTCACCCCAGATAGGTGCTCCGAGAGGTTTGCTGACACCAAAGCCAACGGCCACGGCGGCGCCCACGACCAGCACAATGATCAGGATTTTGACCAAGATTCTGTTGCGTCGGCTAAGGCTCTGCATACACGCGCAGGTGCGGTTCTTCTTGCCGTCTTTGGCTCTCTGTTTCCAGTCGCGCTTGTCGGGCCAGACCTGGCAATCCTTCTTGCGTGTCAGAATCACGCTCGCCCGTGGCTTGTCGATGGAGCCATGTGTCCCTGCTGCTTCGACGTCTGTTTCGAAAGGATTGCTGTTCTCGGATCGCGCAGTTGTGCCGCTCGGTGATCTTTCTAATGGGGCGACTCGGACTGATGGTCCTTTGGCATTTTGGACGGGGACGGCGAGGTTTGTGTCGGTTAAGGCATAGCTCTCGGCCTTTTCGCGCGTCGAAATCATCGTCTTGGTCACTGGGGGAGAGAATTGGGACCTGAGGGGACTGAAGGGATGTAATTAGAACGAGTGACCTTTGAAGTGATCCCAATTGATTCAGGACGAAGGAAAAAGAGCTGGTGCGTGAGGCGCTATGGATGCTAGTTCCAGTGTAGAAATACAGTATAATTCTTGAGAAGGCGGGGGAGAAAAAAGCCCGCAATGAAAGGCTACGAAGACCAAACACGTCTACCTTTTGGTGGAGAGTAGACAAAAAATAGGCATTGCTGCTAAAGATGGTGGGAAAGTTTGGCAGGGAACTTACCAAGGCGTGAGGGGCCGAATCCACGAAGCAAAATCAACAAAGAGTGACGTTTGTGAAAGTTGGAGCAATAGAGGAAGAAAGAGAGAAGAAGGAAGACGGAGATATGTCACAGAGTGGTGATTCTGTTCGTAAACTCTGTCGATCCCCCTGTCGCTTGGTGATAAGACTATCTCGCGTCGATTCGAATGGATTGTAGCGTCGTGCTGCTGGTCGAAGTGGATGCGGTTAAGTGTCTACGGAGCACGGAGCACGGAGTAGACAGCTCCACGAGACAAAGCCGTCACACGCACCAGGGATCCAGTCAATGATTGGATGATTGGGCGATTGGTGTTGGGTGATTGGCGCACTTCAAAAAGCAAGCAACGCAATACAATACCCTGCCAAGACCAACGCTGTGGCCAAAAAAAAACGACGCTCGTCAATTCGCTTCGGAGGAAGCGTTCGGCGAAGCAGGATTCAGGAAGGGCAGAAGACACAAGAGAACCAAAGCCCAGGCACAATCCAGGTAGAATCCAGGCAAAAATCCAGGTGGAGAGCGGGCCAATGGCGCAGGAAACAACACGAGGGAAACGCCAAGGGGGGTTTGTTCCGTCTTGGGTCGCACACCTGCACTACGCTGCCGGACGCAGGCCAGACTTATTTATCACAGCCACGACTAACTGCCATGCTTTCACAATTAACATGCCGCTTCAAGACGAGTTGTACTCCGTACGGAGTAGTTACATCTGCAACCTTGAACGGGGATCATGGGTTGAGGAGCGGGTCGTGGCCTGGTCTGCACCTGGTGACTGGTCAAGAGCACAAGGTACCTTTGGAGTACATGTGTACTTCTTAGTTCTTGGTCTAACTTCCTCCGGAGATTGAGCTAATATCAGATTGGCCAGTGATAACGCGTGAGCGGCACTCCACAACGCGACCACGCATTATGGAATGCCATAGCCTTGACATTCATCTTTTATGCTCCAGCTCTTTCTTGACAAGGGTTGATGAGAACAACAATAGCGCATTGGAAATTCAAGAGCAAATGCAAGATTGTAATGACAACAGCATATCAACCAAGTATGATTAACAAAAATTGCCAACGATGAGTACGGAGTACATAACAGTTATTGGCCTCATTGGCCGGCCCTGCTGATCAAACAGGCCCCTGTGATATGCGGTAGGGGCCA
Source organism: Claviceps monticola (assembly GCA_018360055.1). Classification (NCBI taxonomy): domain Eukaryota; kingdom Fungi; phylum Ascomycota; class Sordariomycetes; order Hypocreales; family Clavicipitaceae; genus Claviceps; species Claviceps monticola. Next base: position 23,775 of record SRPP01000346.1, read on the forward strand.
GGAACCTAACAACAACAAAGTGCGTCCGGCTATTTTGCACAAACCACAGCTCGACGGGCGGTAAAAGACCTTGAAGGGGGCGAGCAACCGCATGTGCCATGGATTACTCCATAAAGCCGGGTAGTTCCGACTCCCACGTCGAAAGCCTGCGATACAAAGCACGAGACGCACTACAGAGTACATGAGTACATATGTGTACTCCGTGCGTACATGCAACTACGAATCACGACATGTACCTACCTAGGTACCTATGCTGGGTTGAGGACGAGGTCAATCGATGTCGTCGCCGGAACCGGACAGTGCTTGAATGGACCCCACCGGTTGCGATTTCTGTAGGTATTAAAGACAAACTACCTAGGCATTGTGTATCACCCAACGCCGGCCAACGGCATGGCTCGTTTATGAGGCAAGTGGATGGAAACATCATGCTCATGCAAATGCCATGCGACCTCTTCGTTTGCGTCTCGTGAGTCGTGCCATGTTGCTCGCGGTAAGTCTTGTGCGTTGGAATACATAGTGTACATGGCGCTGCATTCAGTCTTACAAGGTACCTGCTTGTCTTCATCACGACGCGTCCAAGTCAACGAAGTTGTCAGGTGCTGGCTTCCTTGCGAATTCGGTGACCATTCGGCATTCAGATCCGTTCAGATCCGGTACTACATGGTACCGTGCAGCATGAAGCAGGCAAGGACCCGACAATCTCTAGCGTCTTTCTCGCCGTCGCAGTATGAATGTAGGTTGTGCATAGGTACATACCTACATATGTACATACATAGGTACGTGAATCTTCAACCCCGGCGAGTTGCACGTTGGCAAGTTGCAACATCTGATAACCCCAACCCGACCCCATCAATGGTTTCTTACGAAGCTTTGCTCATAACGACATTTTGTTCTTTCACGGAGCGTTTCGCGTCCACAGTAAGCTAGACGCTACAACTCTACAGAGTTCTTACCATGGACGGTACCCCGGAGTCTGCCTTTGAACCATTGCGGACATTTGGCTCGTTCGAAGAGGCGCTCGCGTAAGCCCGACAGACGCCTTCATCCCAAGACTACAACAGATTGATAATCCATCGGCGAGAAAACAAGATGGGAAATGAGGACATGGAACGTAGGCAGATCCTCGCGGGAGCTGTGCTACGCCATAAACAAAGGGTCTGAGATGTAGACCAAAAAGACAATAGTCCTTACAGGACAAACGTAGGACTCAACCAGAAAGAACGAAGCGCGTCCCAAGACTTCATTGACTATCTAAATCTGCTGGTGGGAATCACCCAGTTCATATAAAGACAAACTCTTCATCCCCCAACCAACAAGAGTGAATGATGATTGGCTGACGAGGTGACCGAGACAATACCAACTCGTCTACAAGGGCGCAAGGCCGAGACAACCGAGCAGCTGACCTCCGAGGTCGGCCCCGTTTTCTCGGCGCACGATACGTTAGGGTGTTGAAAGCTCTGTTCGTTTACGATGCTCAAAAGCGCCTAGTCATATTCATGCACGATACTGGCGCGCACTCCTCGGAATCGATCACTCCTCCTTGAAGAATAGACGCAGGAAGACTCGCAAAGAGTCATGACCTTTTCGAATCCTGGCCGCCCGCGATGGCGAATGCCGCCAATTCATCGAGTCCTCAGCAACTGCGGCCGCGAGAAAACATTCACACGATTGGCGTGGCTCAAGTCTATGATGCTCCAGCCCCAGAAGTATGACAATACATGGGTTCCCGATCGGGTTCACGCTCAATCAGCTCTGATCTATCTCAACAGCAAAGCCTCCCCCGAGTTTGCCTGGAACGATGACCCTCAGCCCGTCCGGCTTGCCACCTGACGTGCCGACCTTTGTGCTACTGTTGAAGACGCCGATGACGAAGACGAGTCTGAACCACCCGAGACCATCAAAGATAGCCTTCAGCTTGCAGATGCCCTCACCCTTGAAACAGTTGCTCAGGGACACAGGGTGCACTCTGGGTTATGACCCTCCTTTCCGGAGCAGTACCACCCTCAAAGAAAAGGAATGGCATGCCCATCAGCGAGATACTCGACGACCAGCTTCCTGAAGCTATACCACTGGTCCGAGAAAAACTTGTCAAGAAGAACGCCCGCGCCCTGAGGCGACGGCTCTTCAACCGTAGCACAAAGGTCGGCACGTCAGGTGGCAAGCCGGACGGGCTGAGGGTCATCGTTCCAGGCAAACTCGGGGGAGGCTTCGATGGTCGCGAATCGCGTCGTGACCGAGGAGGAGCCGCGAGAAGACTCAGAGGACACAACTTCGTAGTCAAGCTCATCGCTGTTGAGATAGATCAGAGCTGATTGAGCGTGAACCCGATCGGGAACCCATATCTTGTCATACTTTTAGGGCTAGAGCATCATAGACTTGAGCCACGCCACGTCCCATTTCTGGAGTAGGTCATCGCCAGAGGCTGAGCAGTTAGCCGGATCATGCCCAGATAACGAGCCGGATACCTAGGTCTATGTACCGTCTGATCATCCCCGGCAGACCGAGAGAATACCTTGAACAGGTCTTCGGCATTCAGTCTCTTTAGTGGAACGTCCATGGACATATCTTTCAGAGCCTTGCGGGTCTTTGAAAAACAGGTCCGGAGGCAGCAAGATGCACATCGCCGCTTGCTGCATCTGTTGCGTCTCCGTTTGTTGTTGCATAAGTTGCTGCAACGTCTGTTGCATTATCTGGATCGGTTGTGTCTCGTTGACAGGATGTGTTGGCGTGGTAGGGCGAGTAGGCAGAGCTTGGACAGGGGCAGGTGAAGGTGGAAACATCGGGTCTGCTGTTCCGAATTTGACGATTTCAAAAAGGATCTTGGAAACGCTGTCGCCTGATCTTTTCTTGGTCTCAATACCCTTCTTCTGGAGCAGGTCTCGGAGACAGAGGTGGACACCTGCATTTGCTTCGGTGAATAGGCTTAGAGACCGGCCCTTAAAATCTTCCCTGAATCTTTCCAGGGTCGGGGCATTAACCGTGTACGCTCGGATACGATTTGCCATCCAGTCTGTTGCGTCTTGCGGTGATGCAAGGTCTGGGTCGCCATGGCCACTTTTCCATTCAGATGAGATTTCTTTGTCGAATCGGTGAATGGCTTGTGGCAGTTCGCTTGCGATTGCGTGTTGGGTTGTCAGCGCAATCTTTTCTGTGGAAAGAAATTCATCCTGTGATGAAGTCATTCTCGTCTCTTTGGCAGAGCAGGGTTGATAGATCTGTCGGACCGTCTATCTTGACGAGCAAAGGTCGAGGTGTTATTGTCGTTTTCTGGTGCAAGTTCTTCCGACCCCTCTTATGACAGGCAACTTGC
>SRPP01000347.1:0-26948 GCA_018360055.1 Claviceps monticola
CGGTTCCTCACCACCGACCAAGCCCTTGCCGACACGGCGTACTTTTCCACGAACCTCAAGATTCCGGGACTGGAGCAGCACAACCTCACGGCTCCTGGCACTCCTCACATTCTTTATGGTGGCTCCTACGCTGGGGGCTTCGTCGCTATCGCCCGCAAGCTCTATCCTGAAGTCTTCTGGGGAGCTATCTCATCATCCGGAGTGACGGCAGTCATCGATGACTTTTGGCAATACACCGAAGCGGCCCGACACTTTTCTCCTGGACACTGCTCACCGACCATTCAGAAACTGACCGACGTCGTTGACAAGCAGCTGCTTAGCGGAGATAAGAAGCGTGAGGATGAGATGAAGTCTCTCTTCGGGCTGCGCGACCTGTGGAACGATGAGTTCGCCGTTGTTCTCATGCAGGTCCAGAACTCGCTGCAGAACACGAATTGGATCCCCGCAAAGGATGACACAGGCTTTGGCACCTTCTGCGCCGTCGTCTCTTCTGATGCCGCGCTCTTTGCTAGCACGGCACACTTGCGACAGCGGGTGTGCACCGCTGTGCAAGACGCTGGGTATGCCGCGGAGCCGCTGACATCCCGCATGCTTAATTTCATAGGCTTTGTCAGAAACATGGTCAAAAAGCAGCTGAAAGAAAGTGGATGCACGAAAGCCAGCCGCGAGTGTCTGTCGGCGCGTTTGGCCACAGATGACCCGCGTCACGATTGGAGCCGAAGCTGGCTCTACCAAACTTGCACCGAGTAAGTCAACAACAACGCCCCATTCGCCGTGCGACTTGTTAATCTGAACTTTTGATTCTCTGCTGCTCTACCTTTCCTCTCATGAAAAAGTTGTCTTCGGTGCCGCTAACCCCTTGAACCTTAGATGGGGCTACTTTGTGAACGGTGCTTCTACACCCAAGGATCGCCTCTCTATGATCTCACGAGCCCTCGGCCTTGAATACAGCTCGTATGGCTGCAAATTGTCCTTCAACATCACCACCCGTCCCGACGTCAACATCATCAACAAGCATGGCGGCTTTAACTTCAGCTACCCACGCGTGGCCCTCATTGACGGCAAGCAAGACCCTTGGCGAGCCGGTGGGTCGCACGCCATGGGCCTGCCCGGTAGAAAATCGACAATCTCGGAGCCGTTTGAGTTGATCGATTGGGGTGTGCACCACTGGGATGAATTTGGACTGAGCGAGGATGATGAGGAGCCGGGTCTGCCGCCGCAGCAGATTATGCATATTCAGCGCAAGGAAGTTGAGATTGTGAAGCACTGGCTCAAGGAGTTCAAGACGCTGCATGGTCGGGATGGAGGTGATGTTGAACTGTAAGGGCGGAATGCTCTTCCTATGAGACGAGACAGTGGTGCTATGTAGCTCACTGTTCATCTCATCATGTATTTCAAAGAACCAAGAACGACTAATACTTGTATGTCTTACCATGACAGCCATCTTGAAACTTGGAATGACGTGGGCAAAAAAGTACTGGATCTTTGTTGTTCTTACTTTTTCTTGGCCTTTTCGTCTTTCTTCCTTTAAGTGCTAAGCGCATATCGTACTCAATCCAGCAAATATCGTCCGCTTACGTACGGAGTAAAAGCCGAGACACTTCTCCAACATTTTTTTTTAAACAAAAGTGGGGTACTGCAGGGGTATTCCATCGACGGCGACGGGTTCCTTTTTACTGGTGAGTCGTGACAACGCAAGACCCGACCAGGTTTTTTTGCCCGCAGCCACGACACTGAGCTGAAACTTTCCCCCGGTACCGGGCAATGGGCATACGACATCCTATCCTGGGCAGAAAAAAAGCTACAAGACAAGAAGTTCTTAGTTCCGCTGGACGTAGCCAATAACGATATCCACGACAGCGAAGACAATCGAAGACAATCGAAGACGAACGACGACGAGCGACGAGCGACGACGAACGAGAACAACGACGAAAACGATAACGACAACGACGAGGATCGCCGCTCGAAAATGAGCTCCAAGACACCAGTCGTCGGCCTCCTTGGAGGCGGGCAGCTGGGCCGCATGCTCTGTGAGGCCGGCGCACCTCTCAACGCGCAAATCGTCGTCCTAGACGCAGAAAAGTGCCCAGCCAAGCAAATCAACAGCAACGAAAACCACGTTGCCGGCTCATTCAAGGACGCGACCAAGATAAGAGAACTTGCCTCACACTGCGACGTCATGACCGTGGAGATTGAGCACATCGACACGGAGGTGCTCGAGGAGATTGACACACACGGCGTGCCGGTCCGCCACGCAGATGGCACCACGTCGCGGAAAAAGGTCGCCGTTCATCCCTCGTGGAGGACTCTCCGACTGGTGCAGAACAAATATGAGCAAAAAGAGTACCTGAGCAGACGGGGTGTTCCCGTGGCTGCGCAAATGGCCATCGAGTCGGGCGACGCCATGCGCGAGTCCATGGAGGCCGCGTCGGCCAAGTTTGGTTATCCCTGGATGCTCAAGGCCCGGACGGACTCGTACGACGGGCGCGGCAACTTCAAAGTCTCGAGTTGGGCGGATCTGGAGCACGCGCATAGGGAATTTGGCCACTTGTCGTGCTATGCGGAGAAGTGGGTGCCCTTTGAGCTGGAGCTGGCGGTGATGGTTGTCCGAACGGAAGACGACGCCGGACAGCTGAAGCGTGTGATTCCATACCCGGTTGTGGAGACGGTGCATGAGGATAACATCTGCTCCAAGGTGTTTATGCCGCCCCGAGGCGTCTCTGCGGAGGTGTGCGAGAAGGCGCAGAAGGTGGCTACGTCTGTGGTTGAACACCTCTGGGGAAGGGGTGTCTTTGCCGTTGAGATGTTCTTGACGAGACAGGGGGATATCATATTCAACGAGTGTGCACCGCGGCCGCATAACAGTGGTCATGCGTCTATTGAGTCCATTCCTTACATGTACGTTTGACAGGTCGGCATCTTGGAGAACAATTCCGCAGCTGCCCCCCCCCCCCCCCCCCCCCCCCCCTTTGTCTCTTCTTTCTCTTCTATTCATACCTGCTAACGACACGCCAAGGTCCCAATTTAAAGCACAACTCGCTGCCATCCTGGACGAACCTCTGCCGGAGGTCCTACAACCCCATGTCTTGTCCAGCATCATGATCAACATTTTGGGGGGTGCCAGCCCGGACTCTCACCTGGCCCTTGTGGAAAAGGCCAAATCCATGTACGGAAACAAGACGGCGGTCTATATCCACCTCTACGGCAAGGACTCCAAGCCTAGTCGCAAGATCGGCCACATCACCGTAACGGGATTTGGATCTATTGTCGAGCTGGAAACGTTTGCGAAGCCACTGCTGGAAATGACGGACAGCATCCGACACGAGCGTCTTCAGAGCTCGAGCGCGTCTTTGCGTCCGCAAGCTGCTGTTCCTGCTGCCTCTCCCGCTGCCGCGGCTACGACCAAGACGAAACGACCGCAAGGCACTCCCTTGGTGCTGGTCACGATGGGGTCCGACTCTGACCTCCCCGTCCTCAAGGCCGGCATCGACATCCTCAATCAGTTCGGCGTCCCGTGGGAAGTGGACATCACCTCTGCGCACAGAACGCCCGACAAGATGGCGCAAAGGGCCAAAGAAGCAGCCGATCGCGGCCTCAAGGTCATCATTGCGGCTGCTGGAGGCGCTGCTCACCTGCCCGGCATGTTGGCAGCCTACACTCCATTGCCTGTGATTGGTGTACCTGTCAAGGCAACACACTTGGACGGCTATGACTCGCTACTGAGCATTGTCCAAATGCCTGTACGTAACTTCCGTGTTCCTCTCTTCGTCTGTTTTTTTTTTTTTTTTTTTTTTTTAGGGGTTTAAAACGTATTATCCACAACCTGCATCAACGACAGCTGACCAACTCTTGTCTAGCGAGGTGTGCCCACCGCCACGGTGGCGATTAACAACTCTACCAACGCTGCCTTGCTGGCTATTCGATTCCTGGGCGCCTTCATGCCCGAGTTGCTGCAGAAGATGAAGGACTACCAGCTGGATATGGAGCAGCAGGTCAAGGAGAAGGCGGAGACATTACGAGAGATTGATGTAGATGCTTATTTAGAAAAGATGGGCAAGAAGTGAGTGCCTGCGGTAGGGAAATAAGAAAAGAACAAGGTTATCTCGTATATTATAGGGAGTTAGGGACAAGATGGAGATTTGAAACGGTCTCTGCGATAGGCTTACGTTGCGTCGCCATTGAGGAGGCCTGGATCCTACATGACCAGCTTCAGTCGGGAGCGGCGCGATGGAGGGAAGATGATAGATCTCCGCTTTGTGACAGACGCGGCCCCGCATCCCGACGCCCTCCCGTCGCATCTCTGAGCCACGTCTGTCTGGCAGCCCTACGAGCTGTCCTGACTCCTAATCACACCTCTCTTCTTTGGTCTATTTTGAGCCATCTCAGCCCTAGCACGCGTTAGATTACAACTGTCGACGTGCGACGGTACCTACCTTCCTAGAGGTGCGCGCTTCGTCACTTCAAAGTTCAACTCCACAGCCATCAGCCAACAACTTAACACTGCGGGTGTCCAATCACGGAGCCTACATTGCCTTCCGTGGTGAAATTTGTACGCCATTCATCGCGAATCACAGTGAACCAGGTACGAGATGGCTTTCTTCTACATATGTATTTCATTTTCCTCCATTATTAAGCTTCCTTTTCCATCCGCAACGCACGGACTCTCTTGCTTGTAAGGTCCGGTCTAGACTTCCTAGTGTCAACACTCAAGACTCTAGCAAATCCCCTCCTCCTCGCCTTAAGATTTCAGGTGCCCTGTTCTGCGTTTCTAGCGTGGTCGGAGGCTAAGGTGGTCTCAGTGCTCACACCTGTGACCTGAGTCTCCCTCTACTGTAACAGACTCGGGAAATAAATGAGAAATTTTAGGAGAGCGTGGTGGTATTGTTTCTCACGTTTCATGTTTTAGTTCCCTCGAAAAGTCAGGGTGCCCCACACTCCGCGTCGTGACTCGTCGCTCTCCGACAACTCGCTAAATCGGAGAAAGATGCAGCTTGACCATGGCCATCGCCGACCGTCTCGAAGACTTCCCGTCAACCCTCGACGCCACAAGGTACCACCAGAACATCGCAAACGTGTGGCAGCTGCGTAAGTCCAAGCTTAACATCACTGCTTTGCACCGCTATTCCAAGTCACGGGGCTCCGGTACTCATGTGTCCCCTGCCAGTGCCGGGCGCCGCATTCTTGGCACGAGTAGGTCGGACAAGACTCTGGCATAGCTCGGAAGCAGAATCACTTCATCATGTGTATAATCTACTAATCACCGTCTTTTCTTGCATATCTCTAGATGCAACAGCTGCAATGTGCGCCGAATAAAATGCTCCGGCGAGCACCCCTGTAACCAATGCGCCACGACCGCTCGCGACTGCGTCTACCCAACCATTGTCGAAAAGGTTTATGTTCCCAGGACGGAGTTGGACGACTTGAGAAAAAGGGTTGAGGTGTACGAGAAAGCACTGCAGGATGCTGTATCAGACCCCATGAGGCTGCAGGAGCTTCTGCATCACGCTGCCAGCCCCGAATCATCAAAATCAGCCTCACTCTTTGGCAACACTAGCCAGCTCGACATCGCAACTGACCACACGCGCCATGGCCAGCCCTCAGGGTCAGCCCCCGCGAAGATAGAACCCACTGACGATGACGGAATTCAGAGTCCCGGGCGTCTGCTACAAGATGCTGAGGGCATGGGGAGATATATGGGCGAAAGTGCAGGCCTCACCTTCCTCGACCACCTGAAGGAGTTAATGGGCGCTGCTCTGCCAACTTCGCCTCATCACAGCCCAGCGGCTGTGGATGAGAGTCGGTTTCTTTCCAGCTTGGGGAACTACCCTGTCGATGACCAGCCCTCCCCCAGCCATGCCGTGAACCCGTTGTGGCTGCCACCTGAGAACACTATCCGCATCATTTTGTCCGAATTGCGACACTTCATCCAAGATGGAGGCGGCCATTGGGCCAGTGGAGGCATATATTGGTGGGGAGACTTGGAAACAGTTCCCGTCCACGCGCCCGTATCGCCCTTGCCAGATGTCGACTTGGGGGCTTACCGGCATCTAGCATTTTATCACGCTGCATTGGCCGTAGGATGCCAAAGCACAACGACGCAATCGCCGCCAAGCTCGGATTCGGGTCCGTCATTTAGTGAACCTTACTATGCACGAGCTGCCATGTTACTGGGGAATCCGCTGGAAATCAAACGTCGCACCATTGGTGATGTGGCTTCGCTCGCCCTGATGAGTTTCTATCTCGTGGAGACCAATCGGCTAGATACTGCGTACATGTACGTTACTGCTGCCATGCACATCAGCATCATGCTTGGTGCTCATCATGGATGGGTGGACGAGCGTGGGAAAAGAGTGTTTTGGTCAGTCTACTGTCTTGACCGATGGCTGAGTTGCCTCACTGGAAGACCTCCCACTATGACAGACGAGGCTATTCGACTGCCGCTGCCCGCAGATGATTTGTAGGTTACATGTCTTTTCTTTCCATCATGTTCATTCCCATCCAAGCTGACCGTGTCTACTAGAATGATGCCCTCTGCGGTTGGTCTGCGGGCTCATGTTGAGCTGTCCCGCCTTTCTGGACAGGTCGTTAGCAACACATACCACGGATCGAAGACGGAGGCTGGATCTAGACAACCCGAGAAAGCCATCCGCATGCTTGAACAGTGGCAGTCGGCCCTACCTCCGGCTGTGCGACTTACAGATGGCCTGAGCAACGACCCCGCAGCCTGCCATCTACATATGCGATACAATCAGCTTCTCATCCTCGCAATTCGACCTCTGTTGCTCTCTGCAGTGAAGCGAGCCGTTGCAGGTCTCTTTGTGACCCGGAACAGTCCAATGGAGGTGAAGCCACAGAATGAGCCCCTCAAACTCTGCATCGCAGCCGCTGTTCGAAACATGGCCCTCGCACGCCACGTGTCTACGCTGAACGGTGACCGAAAGACTCTTCACGCCGGACTGCACTTCATCTTCCATGCCGCAGTCTGTCTCATCTTGCGGCCACTGGTGTTCAAACACGAGAATCTACCAGACGACGCCATCTCTGCCATGAACGATGTCGATTATGGCATCTCGAAGATGCTTGAAGCCAGTGCCAAAGGCAACACTGACGGTCGGGCATGTGCCGATACACTTGGAGAGCTACGTAGACTAGTGGAGCGGCTATTGGCCCCGAGCGAACAGTGCCCGCTCTTGGAAGTGTCTCCATCATTATCGTCAGCTGCTTCCATGATTCCTCATCTCGTCGGCGCCCAAGAAGGGCCATTGCCGCTCAGGCCAATCGGGAATGACCCAGTTCTGTATAATGAGTTTGTGACGTGGATGGGTGACGATTGGCCCATATACAATAACTTTGTGAGCAGATAGCCAGGGGGGTTCTTTTTTTCCGGAACATTCCAATACTCGGCAACTATTCCCACGGGAAAAAAAAGCAGTATTGAGAGCCGTCAAGTTCTGATTTGTCACTCATCCTTGGATCTGAATTGTCCTTGCTGCATGAATAGAATGGGACAGGTAGGTTCCCATCTGATGCTGACACAATTGTTTGTTGGGCCTTGTCTCCTGGGAGAAGAGATGATATGATGTCCTCCATGTCCAATCTACCTTTTTTTTTTTTTTTTTTTTTTTTTTTGCCAACATAACTATGCAAGAACTATATAAAAGCTACTTATAAACCATAGAAGATGTAGATATAAAACCATGATTATAGAGACAGAGGTATACAGGCGCCTCGCCTCACCTGGTTCTTCATCCCAAGCCACTCAAACGCGAGTTCGAATTGAGAGCAACCCGCCTCCATTCCATATCCCACCCGCACCTACAGTTCATCACGTCCCGTATCCGCAGACCCCGAAACCAACTGACTCTGCAACCCCCTCTTACCCACCCTCATCGCAACCTCCAACTCCCTCTCCTCATCCCTCAACCGCGCCTTACTAGCCGCCACATCCCGCTCCCTCCTCCTCCTCTCCTCCTCCACAGTCCGGTTCCGCGCCTCCAGCGCCCGCTCCCTCTTCTGCCTCGCCTCTACCTCCTTCTTCGTCTCTGGATCGTCCTCCACCCCTCTTCCTCCTCCTCCTCCTCCTCCTCCTCCTCCTCCACCACCACCACCTCCCTCCTGCGGCGGCGGCGGCGGCCCCGGCAAACTCTGAATATACGCCTCAACAAGAGCATCCCGCGTCTTCGCATCTAGAGAAACATAACGAATATCCGTAAGCACCCGCGTAGGCAAACTCTCCAAACTAGAAAACTTATGCAGATCCCGCCCAGACTGCTCTTTCAACAAAGCCGTCAAATCCGCTTTAAGCCGCGCCGTTGGCAACTTCAACCGCGCGACATGTTCCCTGTAGGCTTTTTCGCGATCCTTATCCAAGAGTTTCGCATCACGCATTGGGTCTTCCTTTTTATATTTCCGCTTAAATTCCGGCCAGTACAGTTTCGGGGTAGCCTTTTCTTGTAGGAGGGCTAGGTACGCTATGCGGGGATCTTGGAGGGTTTGTTGGGCGCGGAGGGAGCGGAGGTGTGCGATTTTGTCGCGGGTCCAGTCGTCCCAGCATTGTTTGCGGGCGCGGGTGGTGGAGAGGGCGGTGTAGCGGGGGTCGTTTATGATGTTGCCGTCTTCGAGGAGTTTTTCCCAGGGGCTGTAGGGGTTGATGTGGAGGTCGTTGAGGAGGTCGCGGAAGAGGTGTTGGGCGTCTTCGTGGGAGAAGGAGAGGCCTTCGGCGCCTTCGGGCCATTCGTCCATGTGGCCGTCGTCGTAGTCGCCTGGTTCGAGGCCGTAGTCGTCGCCCATGGCCTGGAGTTGGGCGGCGATGTCTGCTTCGGTGAACTCGAGGGGTTCGGTGTTGGGGTTGTCGTCTTGGGATTCGTACTGGTATTCGGTCTCGGGTTGTTGTTGTTGTTGTTGTTGTTCTGCGCCGTCTGGGTTTGGTTCGTGGTGGCTTGTCTCGGGCCCGTCTCCGGTTCGTCTTCGTTTCGATGCATGCTGGTTGTCGGGATTGAGCTCGATTTCTGCGCCGTTCTCATCTACTTCTACTTCTACTTCTACTTCTTCGTATTCGTCGCTATCGTAGTCGTCTTGTTGCGCCTGGGCGTCCGTGGAGACATCCCGCTTGGATGGTCCAAGAAGTTGACCCTGTCCTTCCTTGCCTTGTCCTTCCTTGTTTGCACCATCTGCATCGCCCGATGCCTTTGCGCTTATCCGTGCCTTGTCAAGCTCCAGAATCCCCTGGGTGAGCTTCTCGGGAATCCGCCAGTAACTGGCGTTCTTGACTGGATTGTAAGCGAACCGCCGAGAGTACTTGGTATACACCAGCATCCACGGTTCGCAGTTGGGGATCTTCTCCACCCGTCTTGGCTTATCACGAGGCTGAGGTCCCCTCGGCCGGCCATCTTGACCACCTCCCCGTCCTCGTCCGCTGTGGCCGCCTCGGCCCTGCGGTCGGTTCTGTGCGTTGAGCTGCGCGAGATAGGCGTTTGCCACGCGCGGATCCGCGAGTGAGGGCAGGTGGAAATATGGCTCCGGTGCCGGTTCGGGTCCAATGGCTACTGTTGGTGCTACGGCTGGTCGATGGTAGGTAGATTGTTTGGTCTCGGCGTGGTAGTAGTATTTATGGCCCGTGGGCGCTGTGTGTTCGCTCCAGCCGGGGAGTAATGGGGCTGTTGCGGCCGCAGCGGCGGCGGAAGGTTGATATGTCGATCGGAGCATGCCTTTGGACTAGCGATGGCTATACGCTTGCCATTGACGATGGTTGGAAGATAGAAACTTTGTGTGTTTGGCTGGAGTCTCCCTGGTTGTTTCTCTCGTTGCCATCACATCGTGAAGGAAATTGGTCGACATGGGCCGAGATAAGTGGGGCTCGCAGCATTGGCCAGACGCGCTGGATAGTCTAGATGCGCAACTTGCGTAGAACTGCTCTCGATGAAGTAAACTGTAGAATACTTGAAAGAATAGGGCGACATCGTGTCTGGCGCCTTGCCGTTTGAGAGACTCAGAGATACAAAGCAGCTCGGCGAACACACATGCTCATCTCCGGGCGTCGTAGCTAAAGGCCCGGCATCATGGACAGAGTTACAGATGTCGGACCCTGGCCATCATTCACAACATTCCTACCACTGTGACTATGGATCGTGATACCTGTCCTGTTCCTGGACACCACATCGTCACCTCCAACTCAGCATGAGCTCCCGTCGAGGCGCCGCGTCCAACGGCCAGGTGTCATTCTTCAGGCGAGCATGGCAGGTGAGCGCTTGACATTCAGAAAAAGCCACACGATAGTTTGAACAACCCAGCGATCCACGTCATCATCCATGTCTACATGGCTAACTGCGTCGTGTGCCCAGACTACACACGCGCGCGAGTACGTTGGATTCTTGATCCTCATAGGGGCATGGACAGCGGTAAGATTGCTTGGGTTCTGTCTCGATTGCATGTTACGATGTTTTATTTATCATCGGCTACAAGTGTCCCTCGGTAAGCTGACAGCTGTGGAAATGAGAACGATCATGACAGCTGGCGCTCTTTGTGACCCCCTTCCATCGCATGTTCTACATCAACGATTTGCGAATATCCTATCCGCACGCTCTACATGAACGAGTTTCCGTCTGTACGTATTACGTTTCGGAAATGCCTTGTTCTTCTGCGCTCCCTTTTCCTCCTACATGGGACCAACCCCCCTAAGCCATGCGATGCAGCCTTCTTACTCACACTCACTCGCCTTCCCCTTTAGTTTGGCTCTTTCTATACGCCTTCGTCACACCGCTGGCCATTCTTATCTTCCACAACCTCGTCTCCAGGGCATCGCTCGCCAAACATGAAGTCACCTACCTCCCCTTTGCCATATCCCTCGTGCTCACGTCCTTTTTGACGGATATTGTGAAAAATGCCGTTGGCAGGCCCCGCCCCGATCTCCTCGATCGATGCCATCCCGCAGAGACCACTAAGCCAAACGTTCTCGTCAACATGGAGGTCTGCGAGACCAAGGACTCATTCAAACTACAAGATGGATGGCGCTCCTTTCCCTCGGGCCATTCGTCGTTTGCGTTTGCAGGACTGGGATACTTGAGTCTGTACTTGGCGGGTCAGCTGCAAGTGTTCCATCACCCAGCTGGGGGTAGAGATCTTGGACGGGCCCTGCTCTGCCTATCGCCGCTGATTGGTGCCGCGCTCGTGGCTATCTCGCGCTGCGAGGACTATCGACATGACGTGTATGATGTGTGTGTTGGGTCAGTGCTAGGCATAAGTGTTGCGTACTGGAGTTACAGAAGGCACTGGCCTAGGCTGTCGGGTGCTCGGTGTCATGAGCCGTACCCGCGGCCTGGAATGGATCCGCAGGTTGCGGCTTGGCAGCGTGTTCGTGATGAGGAAGAAGTCGCTGTTTCTGGGGGCGAAGAATATGAGCTACAGGTCCCACGACAGCCTTGAGTTCGTGGAACTTATGAGATACCCTGAACTTGGGGGAGAACCAGGTCGTTTCAACTTCTTGTATAATATTAAAATACCAGATGAGACGAAGTGCCATAGTCGGGACAGACGCACGTTTAGACTCGCGAAAGAACGTTTCTCTTCTGTTCCACACGACACTCCTGAAAAAAACATGTACACAGTACGTCACCTACTAACAAAGCAAACAGTTGAGGGCACTTTGCGACGTCATTTGATTCGTTGGGTCATTATTACACAGACTAGCCTAACGGAGTCCACTTCCACCACGTCAATGTCTATCCGTCCGCGCCTGAAGACCAAGAATGGAAACCTTCTACTTCTCCTCAGCCTCCTCGCTCTTTGCCAAGTCGTTCTCTTTCAGCAGTGCAGTAATCTCATCTGCGCTCCACAACCGATGGTAGATCTTGCCTTCTTCTGTTTGTCCCACCGTCGCAAATTCAACTATGAGAAGCTGGTTAGCAACAACGAACAAAATCTATGTGTCTTCAAAAGAGACACTAGCACTCACTCTTCTCACTGCTCAACTTGGTCGAATCCATAGTCTTGCTCAACACCTTGACCGCCATGGCACACGCCTCCGTCAGGGTACAGTCCTCCTTATAATCCTGCTTCAACAGACTTTGAGCACTGGCATTGTTGGCTCCCGCGCTGGTAGCTTTCCAGCCGCCATAGTTGCCGGACGGGTTGCTCAGGTACAGCTGGAACTGTCTCCGAGGGTCCCAACCAGCGTAGATGAATGATACTCCGAAGGGCCGGAGACCACCATGTTGGGTATAGCCTTGTTTCAGATCGCATAGGCGACGGACGAGCTGTTCGCAGGGAATATCTTCGTTGTATGTTCGGAGGTATCGCTGGGCGGCCTGACGAGCGTAATTGATGAGAATGTTGGCGTCGGCAGTCATTCCTGCGACCGCACAGATCATGTTGCTAAAGTGACAAACAACAAAGTTTTAGAAGGAAAGATCCTTATCATCTCCATCTCGGACTCCGGGCCAGTCTTGTATCAGGAAATCCTGCAACGTACTCGTTCAAAACGTAAAGCTTTTCTGCTGACGTGTCCTGCTCCAGTAGCTTTGAAGTGACCTTCCGCTCAGCAGCAAGGACGATGCCATCTTTGGCGAGAATCCCAATGGCGGTTCCAGCGTGTGAGATGGCTTCGAGAGCATACTCTACTTGGTAGAGACGGCCTTCGGGTGAGAATATGGTCGTCTGTTGGTTTCAAAGGTCAGTTCATGCAAGCAAAGACTTAGAGGCAGACAAGTCGTGAAAGCGAGCATACTCTGGAATCGTAGCGGCGAGACATGGCGAAGGTATTGACCCTGTCGTTGGATCAGGCGGAACTCGGGCAGACAAAAAGAGACAAGTTTTTGGATATGTTTCTGTTTCGTTCGGAGTCTAAAAGAGTGCGAAAGAGTGCAATTGAGATGAGCGAGGATATGTGCAGTCGTGGTCGGATTGCGGTGGTGCGGGTTGAGATGCTGGACTACAGCACAAGGCAAGGCGTCACTTCACTACGCGGCATAGCTCGTGCCTGGAGCTTCCGCGTAGGTGAGCTCCAGCCTCCAGCCTCGCTCCATTCGGTGATAGATACCTCAGGCTACAACTCAGGCCAAAAGAGGTACATACTACATACGTAGACAACTGCAGCTGACTCATGACAAAGCACTGCGTCAGCTTCTTCCCTCCCGGTTTGTGAACCGGATTGTTCCTTCCCCCGTTGTCCAATCCTAGCTGCGCAAAAGGGGCACAAAACCCAGACCAACCACTTTGCAGACGCGTGAAGCAAGTTGCTCTCATCGCGATTCTTCCTCCTACAACATCAATCTCCCAACACTCCTGATACCATCGTCATCTCGGAAACCTTCTGCGTTCCGATTCGATCTCGGCGCAACTTTCAAAAGACTCAAGCTCGCAATCGCGCTTCTTCTGGACATTTTTGCGCAAAGAGCCGCAGCCTTGGACGCGCAACATCTACTACTTAACCCCACTCCTCTCCCACCCACCACATAGTGCACGCGTCTCAACAACCGTCCCAAACGTTTTACTCCCTACGCTCCCTTCATCGCAACGTCTTCAGCACTCGAGATCCACCGCGTTTTTTTGCCCGTGTACCTTGAGATAAATCCTGAGATCAAGCCTTGTTGGAAAATAGGCCCATTTAGTTGAGCCATCGCGCACACGGAGTAGGAGGGAGCTTTTTTGCGGTCTGCCTGTTGAAATTTATTTTGCAAGGAAGTTTGGCCTCGTTATAGTCGTGACTCTCTAGTCCTGTCTACCTCGTAAATATCAAATGCCTTCCTAGGGCTGAGCAGTCTTGATTCCTGTTCCGCAATAGTAGACGCCATTGATTACGTCCTAGGCAGCAAACCGTGCAGCGCTCCCGTCGCAGCTGTTTCTTCCGTTTCCCTTCGCTGTTGCGGGCTTCACAAAAAAAAATACAGACGAATAGCTATTCATACATTTGAGACGCAATGTCTGGTAAGCTCAACAAAGTCCTTTACCAAGGTCCCAATGCTTACTTTGCTTTGGAAGGCGGCTGGCGCAGAGTCCATCAGGAATCCATGACTGACACATGACAAGCAGGAGAAGCAGAGCCGCGGCGCTCAGTCCGAGCAACCAAGGGCCAACATACGAAGTCGTTTGACGAAATCGAGCTTCCCGTGGCACCGAAGCGGAGACAGACAAAAAAGACGAAAAAGGCGCAGGAAAACGAGCAAGCTCAGGAGCCTGAAGAGGTTATACGCTGTGTATGCGGCGCAACAGAACAAGATGAGGATTCCGGTGAAGCTTGGATTTCCTGCGAGACATGTTATGCCTGGCAGCACAACGTCTGCGTCGGTGTTAGCTCATTTGAGGACGAAATTCCAGATAACTACTGGTGCGAGCGGTGCAGACCAGAGGATCACAAAGAGTTACTACAGGGCATTGCCAAAGGAGAGAAGCCATGGGAAGCACGACGAATGGCACACGAAGAAGAAGAAGAAGCGGAGAGGAAGAAAAAGAAGGGAGGCCGAAGAGGGAGGGCCAAGAAGGCAGCTGATCCCAAGGAAGAATTGGGAAAGGAGAATAAAGCCAAGGTCAAGACCACGCCCACGCCCACGCCTGACGTAAAGGACAAGAAGGAAGCCGTATCAAAACAGGGAAAGCGCAAATTGCGAGACGAGTCTCAAGAGACTGACGCCAAGGTATGTGAATATTTTCTTATAGGGGCTTTTCTCCTCCATGTTTGCCTACTAGAAACGTTGGAAGCGTTGGCGGACTAGCTAACAATCTTCCTCTGGACAGTCATCCAAGGCCCGCCGTGTATCAGAACGTGGCAACCCTTCTCAGCCAGCGAAATACGCCAAGCCTGCCGACTTGGCCACATCCATTGCGGAGCTTGCGGCGGGGCGAACAGGACCTGCCAAAGCTCTCAAGAAATCCATCGCATACGCACTTGGGGCCATCGTCAAGCAAGGAGACTTTGATCTGCCAGAAGATACCTCGGAGGAGGAAGTGTCAGAAAACTATGCGCTTCAAATCGAACGGGCCGTGTATGACACTCACCCCACCACCAAGGGACAGAGGGAATATGGTCAGCAGATAAAGTCTCTGACTTTCAACCTCAAGAACAATTTGGAGGTGATGCAGGGCCTGCTGCATGGTGCGCATACGCCGTCAGCTCTAGCTGTCATGACATCCGAACAGCTGGCTTCAGCCGAGATGCAAAGGCAAACAGCCGAAATGCGGGCCCGGGCGGAGAAACAGTCCATTCTGTATACGCAAGAGACTGGACCACGTGTGCGAAGAACGCACAAAGGCGAAGAGGTTGTGGAGGACGAGAGTATCGTCAACGACGCGCCCATACCCATGGCAGGAGGTCCTCGCAAACGTGATGCTGATGACGATGTTGATGCTCAGCGCCGATCGCTTGTGAAACGCGAATCAACAGTCGGGAACGATACCCAGATGGATGTCACTCAAGTTAGATCGCCTTCCCAGTCCGAAGGGCCGGCGCCATCGCCAAGCCAACCCAACTTTGACATCAACAAGGTGTTTTCCAAAGTAAGGTCGCCAACAATTTCACAAAACCGTCGACCGTCGGCGCCAGTAGTGAAGACGAGTGGACCTGGCTTCGACCCTGACGTAGATCGCATGCTGGAGGACGAGCCTGATTCACCCCCGTATTCACCAAGTGAGGAGACGCTAGAGCCGGGTGTGGTTTGGAAAGGATCACTCGCCATGAGCTCCATTGCCGATTTTGAAGCCACAGCTAAACACATTGGGGGCGCCAACTTTGCTTCGTTTGGGCCTTGGACCAGCCTCATCCCCAAACGGATGACTGTTGCCGGCCGCATTCCGCAGCAGAGCGCCATCGAGTACCTCTGCAGCTTACGGTACAGCAGCTTGACTGATATTATTGTTGTGAGTATAACGCCGACTTCAGCGGACTCTCAGCAAGACTTCAAAGCTCTTGTGGACTACTTTACAAGCAAGAATCGGTATGGAGTGGTCGGAGATAAGGTGGCAGGCAACGTTCGGGATACATATCTTGTTCCTGTACCAGCAGGGGAGGATGGGCACCCCGAGTTCATGCTCAATCTCGTGGACAACTACATTCCCAAGTCGAGGGCCGAGCCCATGTTGCTGGCTGTGTTTGTGTATCGTAATGAACCGGATCAGCTCAAGCAAACAAGCGACGAACAGGCGGCTGCACCGACACCACAACCACCGAGCGCCACTGCCTCGCCAACTCCCGGGCCCGGCGGCGCAAGAAACCGTTCCGTATCTGGGCCAGGCTTCTCGCCATCGACGCCGCAGGCTCAGTTTCCGCTACGAACCCATGCTGGATATGCAGGCCAGTCGACGACGCCAGTTCCCATTCCTCAACCGCCTCACATGCAGCGTCCTCCAGCGCCCTTAGCACCAGCGCCGCAACAACCACCGTCACAAGCACCTAATCAGCCGGCATCGGCACTGCCTCACCATGCACCAGCGCTGGCACCTCCCAGTCAAATGACGGATGCACAAAAATACCAGGCCCAACAGGCCGGACAGGAGTTGGCGAGGGAAATTCTCGGACCGCTCATCAGCGTCCCAACGGTACAATTTCTCCTGCCACAAGCGCACCAAATGTCACGACGCGAATGGGAAGTAATTCGGACCATCTATGAAAAGGACCTCCGCGCGCGGGACGACCTACAATATCTGGGGCAGATCCTAGAGAAGGAAGGAGCTGAGAAGAGGGCGCAGAGTAATCTAGCAGCAGCGAAGCCGAGCTAGGGGATGAGCAAAGTGCTGCTGGGATGGATATGGGGATACGATTGAGTTGGTAGCTGCTAGCGGGAATAAATGAATAAGTAAGAGGTTCTTTGGGTTTGGGTTTAGGTTTAGGTTTAGGTTTTAGTTTCAGGGTTCATTTGTTTATAATTACTGGGTCATTATTTGTGTCAATTTTATCTTTAATGACGTCCATACGGTGTACACGGTGTATTCACAAGATGTAGCTGGTGACTGGTGAGTGATGACTGGCGCTTTGCAATCCGAGGCAAGCCGGACGCCGATTTCGCGGGGATGGATTTTGAAAGTGGCTACCCGCAGCGGAAATAGTCAGCTTCACCCCCTGTTGAAGAATTATTCCCTACGGAAATAGTAGTGACATACGGAGTACAGAGTATGTTTATATCAGTGATTTGAGCTTCCCTGTGGAAGCTTATTTCCGATGGAACATCTTGTACTAGGCAAGACCTAGAGGCGTTCGGATGCAAGGGTGTGGGAGTAGAATTTGGCCGAAACCTGTGCACCACGATTTTGTGTTACGGTAGGCCTTTGGCTGAACATACACTTCCTTCTCTTGTCGTGCGTGTACGGAGCGGAGTACACATCGGAATTGTTAAGCCAAGTTTTTAGACTGCTCGGGAGACCCTGCGTTCTAACTTCTCATATGTGTGGAACGAAGAAAGCTTCACTCCCTGAGCTGCCAGCTATGTACCTAGGTACCTAAGTCGATTTAGGTACATATGACGTTATGTTGGCGCTGGCGCTATGTACATAGCAAGGAAACCCCGCGGGCCGCGACATGTCGAACCTCACGAGTCACAGCCACAACCTCCGCAGACATCATCACTGTAACATCAAATCATCATCGTCATATATCTTTGTCTTCGTGGCTCATCCTCAAGCCCAACCTATTTTCTAAATACACATCCTCAAAACAACTACAGAAAACAAAAGTTCCTCATAGCTTTCTTCATCGTACGCCAGCTAGCCCCTCCACACACACACACACACACACACAGTGCATATACACCGCGACGCCTTGACTATCTATCTTACGCACGCCTCAACCGCACACCCTCCTCGCAATGGCGCCTCCTCAATCTCTTTGCACCACCAAGGGCAGCGGCCCTGGTAGTTCGGCGCTATCCACCGCGAAGGATATAGTCAAGACGCAGGGGCAGATGCCGTGTATTCAGTGCGGCGACGCTGAGTGCTGCTGCCTTCCGATTCCGTGTGTCATTTTGTGAGACTGGGATGGTGTGTGAAGATGCTGTTTTGAAGAAGGTGTAGTGATGCTACTTTGATGGCGGCGGGGTGTTGGCGTTACATATGTATATATGATACGTCCATGAGGGGAAATGAGCGGGTATTATTGAGATCTGGGTTGTTTGGTTCTGGACAAGGTCACGTTCCACGACAATCCGTCATTTTTTGCAGTTGGAAAAATATATTGAACATCAAATCCACCAAGGCAAGACTGCTCGACTCCCTGTTTGTGTGCCTAGTCTATTCCATGGGGCAGAATCGCGAACTCCAAATCACAATTGCCATACATATGCCGTAGTCCCGTCCTTGCCTAAAACGCCATGCTAACGCAAAACTGATGCCTAAACAGCCATTCCAGAAATTCAGTTAATCCAGTTATTTCCCACGAGCCCTCAAATAATGAAGTAAGCAGACGCAAGCTCTCACTCAAACGCTGCATCCGCCCCCTCCCAAAGCTCCCTCTCCCATCGTTTGACTGCCAACTCCTCCTGCGCCGTTTTCCAACTGGACTCCTTCTCCTGCCCGCAAGCCGTACCTGGCTCTCCCACCTGCAGACTCCCCAGACCTTCCAGCACGCGCCGCGCCTTGTCGACCTGTGTTCGAATCGCCACCGTCTCGGCCCGCGTCTGATCCAGGTGGCTCTGCATCAGGGCAATAGCCGACTCCCTCGCCTGATGAGGCCGGTACTCATTAAGAATATGATGCATGTTGATGAGCAGCGTGCGCAGGTCCTGGATCTTGGCCTCTGCATCGGCCGGACAGTGGGAGAGTGTGCCAACAAGCTCGAGGAAGTTGAGGAGCAGCGACTTGGCGAGTTTCTTGAGCTCAAACGCGCGGTCGTAGTGCTTGTCGTCTTTGGAGGCAGAGAGGGCTAGGTTGGGGAGGTTGGCGATGCCTTGGTCTTCGAGGGTGGGGAGGTTTTCGTCAAGCTGGATGGGACAAGGGGGTTAGCCGCAAGAAGAGACGAAGATTAAGAAACACAAAGGCGACAGGGAGAATACGACTTAATTAGAAGGGACACTAAGGAAAATAGGAAAAGAGGAAAAGAGGAAAAGAGGAAAAGAAGAGAGGGCTCACCATGTATTGATCACCGTACAGCCTCCATCGCCCGTCAGCCGGCTCCAGAGGAGGCTGCAGATTCACCAGCTCCTCGGGCAAGCCTGGTATGCGCACCACTGATGACGCTCCCGAAGAGCCACCCGCGCCGGCAAACGCGCCACGCAGTTCCTCGATGCGTGCCACGCGCTCAGGCGTAAAGTTCTTCCAGAATAGCGGAGGGTTGGGAAATGTCGAGGCGAGCGACAAGTGCGCTTCTTGTTCGGCCATGGCCTTGGTTTCTCGTCGTCGGGCCGTGTTGCGTGCTTATAGCAGCCTGCTGTTTTGTTTGGGCCCGCCGAAACGGCGATGGCGTTGGCTGGAGACTGGCGTTAGTTGCTTTTGTCGTTGGGCGTAGTGTTGTTGGAAGTTACACATGTATGTATGTACATACTCCGTGTGTAACCTGGTTGATCCGGCGTGAATTGTGCGCCGGGTAAACACCGGGGGAAGCACGCCAAGCTGTGAGAGCTGTGAGAGCTGTGAGAGCTGTGAGAGCTGTGAGAGCTGTGAGAGCTGTGAGCAGCTTCATGGGAGAGCTCCAACAGTGGAGAGCGGCTGAGCATGAAAGGGCGGCGCGTCCCATTTACGTTTTCGTCCGAGTAACTTCTTTCCCTTATACCTGGCCTGGACCTACCCTTGACCATTTTTGACCTTCTTTTGGCACATGTCCACCGAAAGGCACTCCCTGTCTACGTTTCTGACTTTTCCGCCAGCTCTGTCTTCTTTACTTTTATTTTTTTCCACTTTTGTTTCCCCTCGGTGATACCACTTGGCTGTTGCTTCATTTCCAACCCGCCGTCCGTTTTCTTCTTCTACCTGAAACAATAGAGGCTCAAAACCAACCCCAGAAAACTGTTCAAGCGCGAGTTATTTCCCCTTTTCTCGTCTTGTTTTCTTTGCAATCTGAATTCGCCGTCCGCCGGTGAAAGCCAGGTGTACACAGGGGTGAAGAGAGAAAAAAACACAGCCATGTCGTCAGATGTGCGATCCCTGTTGCGCCAGCAACGAGCTGCTCGACGGATCGACCACCCCCATGCCGCCTACTCCGATGCCGGCAAGCTACTATGCACTCTGTGTCGAGAGCAGCTCAAAGCCGAAGCATTATGGGATGCGCATCTCAGCAGCCAACCTCACCAGGAACGTCTTCAGCATCATCGGCAACAACGGCAGCAGCAGCAGCGCAACCCCGGTAACAATATCGAGTCCGCTCCCTCGGGGCCCCCACCACCACCCCTGGATGAAGGCAGCAATGCGAGAATGGTCCACAAGAGGAAATTGGCCTCCTCGACAGACGCCGCAGAGGACGCCGACATGGGGGATGATGAAGCGCGCAGGAAGCGAAGCAGACCAGACGTCATTCTCCTGACGGGGTTGGAGATGCCCATGGACGGCGGCAGTGGTGACGGAAAGCAGCGCGAGACCCTCACGCCAGAACCAATGCCCAGTGTGGGCAACCAAAAAAGCAAGGAAAGCACTATGACACCGTCTGGTTTGATGCGCAAGGCGTCCGTCACCCCTACGCAGGGCGTTGAGCTCCAGATCCCATCGAGGCCTGCCACGCCTGCGCAGGCTCACCGAGAGGGCGCCGGCTCTGGAACGTCCTCGGTAGGGGGGTATTTCAATCTACAATCCCAATCCCGGCCCCAGACTGGACCCTCTACGCCAATGTCAGCAGTAGCGGCGGTCGCATCAACAAGTACAACACTCAGAGAAGCTTCTTCTGCTTCTTCTGCTTCTTCTTCATTAGCTGCTCCTGGAGCTGGTGCTGCTCCTGGTGCTGGTGCTGGTGCTTCTTCTTCCGCCGCCGCCACCGCCGCTGCCGCACCCATCGATGAATCCGAATGGGCCGCCTTCGAGGCAGACATCGCCGCCACAGAAATCCCCTACGATCAAGACGCCGTCATATCCGCCCCGGCCATGACCAACGAGGAGGCTGCCGCTGCCAAGGAAGCCCAAGATGCCGCTGAGGCGCAAAGCAGAGCACAGGTCGACGTAGATATTGAGTACGAAAAGGAGGAAGCAAAGAGGGCGTTGGAGGAGGAATTCGAACAAATGAGGGGGCTGGAAGAGCGGGTTGGGAAGCTCAAGGAAATGCGGGCCGCGTTCTTGACACAGCGAAGTCAGAGTACGAGGCATGACGACGGATCGGAGGGGCATAAATCGTATATGGGGGCGGCGGCAGCGACGAAGGGCGAGGTGGAGATGCTGGATGAGAATCTACCGGACCGTGGGGAGGGCGAAGGCGAGGATGATGATGATGAGGAGGAGGATGAGGAGGATGAGGAGGATGATGAATGGGATCTGTTTCGTTTCCGGCGATGAGGGGGCTGGGCTACTCCATGCTTGTTCTCTTTCCATGGAGCGGGGGTCAAAATAGAGCATGTTTTTTTTTTCTTCGGCGGGAGCCTGCGCGCAATAACTTGTTTCTTATGTTTTGCATGACAGGTGTACACAATACGTGCGTGAGCTTTGTCATTGTACATTAATCTCTGTGAAGCTAGTCTCTGGAGCTGTATGATACAGTTTACTGGCCACGATTCGATGACCTACCCTACCTACCCTACCTTTCGATGGACAGACCTTAGGCTTCAATTCAGTGAGCATGTATATGGACGCATGAGAACATCGTCACCTGCGTTGCCATTCCTCTGAAGATTTTTGAAAGATGGGGCCAACAGAAGATGTGAAAACGATCCTTGGAATTTTATCGAGGGGGGGGGGGGGGGGGGGGGGGTGGGATATAGGTCTGAGACGGACGCTACATTGCTTGATGAACCAAGCCTGAGCTGGCTGGTTAGTGCGAATTAGATGGTGGTCTGTTAGACGTAAAGCGGGTGGAAGAAGAGGACAAGGAGGGAGTTAGGGCGGATCTAGAGAAAAAGAGAGAGAGAGAGAGAGAGAGAGGGAGTTGTAAGGGAGAAACAAAAGACAGAGAGGGGAGGAGGTCATGGCTTACACAGACAGATCCATGGAGAAGCTTATACTCGACTTCCATGGTCTATGCTGAAGACAAACATATTACTTGACAAGCCTAATGGCACATATGTGTATGCGGCGACTCACACACACAAACGCTCACATACATAGATGTGTGAAAAAGAGAGGCGGCGAGACAGACAAGGAGAGATAGGAAATGTAACAGATCCAGACATGAGTACTATGAACGGCATGATCGGCTGTTGCACAAAGAACCAGAGATACAGACAGAGTGAGGGGAGAATGAAGAGTAAAGGACAAACACAGGAGGAGACGGAGAGTTACGAGTAGTTGATGCAATATATTTATTAAAAAAAAAAAAAAAATAACTCCACGAAGCAGCATAAGCACAACTTTCATGGCCCGCATGGAAGAAGCAAACACAACGATTGGCAAGACAATAGCCCTACATACGCTCACTCAAAGCACAATCGCAGACAGATGCTCTTACGTTCGTAAGCCGACTTGATTGATCGACAATGAGCCGCACACGAACCATCTAATTTGTCCGGCGCAGTCCATTGGAGGCCCTTTCGCCTCTTTCAGCCCGAGAGGCAACGCGTCGCCTGCCCACGCCCAATCTGCTCCCAAAACTTGGTCAACTTCCACACACGGCCAATGCCCCGGCTCTCGTGCCAACGCCTCAATTCCTGTTCTCGATCCTGCACCTCGCCCTTCCACTTGCCGCCAATCCAGCGCCGCAAACGGTCCTTTACGTTTTCTCTCTCAATCGCCTTACGCTTCGCCACCAAGCCTGGGGATACGTGGATTGAGCACATACCCGGGACGCACTCCCTTGGCATAACGCATCGTGTGACCAGGTCCTCGACAGGCGGCCGCGAAGCCAGACGCCTTGACAGACGAATCGAGACCAGAGCTCGGGCAAGCCGGCGGGAGACAAAGGAGGTATGTGTGAGGATGATGCGTCGAGCCTTCAGATCAGCGATGGTCGGGCGAGCCGAGGACCAGAGCAGAGGGGGAAGGACCTCGCGGGTACGTTGGAGTCGATAGCGGTGTAGAATGGGACAAAGAGAGAGTTGTCGTAGGGCCCGATTCGTCTGTCACAGGTGTAAGCAGATAGTCGTAGGTAAACAAATCATATGAACAAGTCTGTGTAGCAGCAGGCTCTAGCCCTGCCCAAGCAAGCAGGCAAGCAGGCAAGCAGGCAAGCAGGCAAGCAGGCAAGCAGGCAAGCAGGCAAGCAGGCAAGCAAGCAGACAGGTAGGCAAGCAGGCAGGCAAGCAGGCAAGCAGGCAAGCAGGCAAGCAGGCAGGCAAGCAGGCAGGCAAGCAGGCAGGCAAGCAGGCAGGCAAGCAAGCAGGCAGGCAGGCAAGCAAGCAAGCATGTAAAGCAGAATCAACAGCCAAACAAAGTGATAAGGTGGGATCTCAGAGAGTACAGGCTTCGCGAAGGGAGGGAGGGGAGAAACGATGAGTATCGCGCATAGCTTACTCTGGACGTCGCTACTAGATCACTCATGTCTAGAAAGCCAAGAACATGCAGCACAACCTCATTGGGGAGGCTATCAAGCAGTAGCCTGTTCTCCAAACAAGGCTCGAGCACATCGGAAGAGGCAGGGCTGCCCGAACGGCTGACATGCTGGCCAGGGGGCTTGCTAGTATGGCCATAGCAAGCATCGTCGTCGCTGTCACCGGAGCCAAGAAGGCCATGGTCCTTTGTCACCGCCACCTCCATCTTACACTCATTGAAATGATCGTTGCTGAAAGGTTGGGCATCAACAGGCACCGCTGCTAACGACGTGCCGGATTCTGACGACTCATCATTCTTAGAGCAGGGCGGGCAGGACACAGCTTCTTTGATTCGGGATTCCTCGCGTGTTGGAGAAGCTAGAGGATAGGGCGGCGCATGTGAGCCAAACTGGACCTCGTCTCTGAGCTGGGCGTTGTGAGGAAGCATCGGGCATCCGCGATGCATGATGACAAGAGCAAAAGTTCGATATCGTTTGATCGGTCTCCCCGAGGGAGAGAATCGGGGTGAGCGTCAACAGAAGAATCAAGAGCCTATGCGAGGCGATGGCCACAGATACGATCGTCGTCCTGCATTCTTGTCATGGAGGCTAAATCGCTTGCCGCAGTAGGCTTCGTTGGCTTCAGGTTGTGCGGAGGGCAACAATCACGATGATGATGGCTCGACAGCTGTTCTGGTTTTGTCACTTGTGTGTCAGGTGTCAGGTGATGATAGCAGGTAGGTAGCGAATGTGGAGGGACTGCAGGAGGACGCAAGGCGCAAGGCGCAAAG
This sequence comes from Claviceps monticola, assembly GCA_018360055.1. NCBI lineage: Eukaryota > Fungi > Ascomycota > Sordariomycetes > Hypocreales > Clavicipitaceae > Claviceps > Claviceps monticola. The sequence goes on from SRPP01000347.1 coordinate 24,301, forward strand.
CAGCACTGTACGCCCCGTGCTAGAAGACGCAGACGACTAACGGCGTCTAAGGAGGCGTCAGCAACGAGTTGTCTATTCACGAGGCTTTCATGCAGCGATCGCGCAGACGAAGCAAAGGTGTGACCGTGTGAGGGGAAGTGAGGTTAAAATACGGAGTAAGGCGCAGCGTGACAAGATTGGCCAGTTCTGGCTGTTGTTGTGGGGGCCTGTCTCACTGTGAACGTGTCCAAGGTACAAGGGACGGGACCGGGAGAAGTACCGAGTTATGTACCTACCTAGGCACTGCTTTACCTTATGGATATAAAAAGAAGGTTGGACACGGCAATGTTGGCCCCAGGGGAAATCATTCAAGGTAGGTACGGAATAGTAAATGTGACATCGGAGGCGTCAACGGCAACAGGGAGGGACCTTATGAGATCGATGGCACACACCATCCAAGAGACATGGGTGTTCTGAATCTGCGGCCGCAGCAAACACTCATGCGGCGTCTTGCTCGTCGAAGGTTCCCTAACCCATGAACTCGGTCAATCGTCACATGTATAGAGAATAAAAGATGCCGAGGAATAGGCAGGTGCGCCTTGCTAAGACGGTGCCGCCGAATCATGAAACATCGTGATGAAGAGACAAAGTACCTGACTGTAAGATTGGCGAAAAAGCCGCTCCTGAGTCCAGACTCTTTCTTACAGCATTTCTTCGCAACATCTCCGACCACACCCCTCATTGAGTCTGGGTGTTATTGGTCCTCGCTCGAAACAGCTGCATACATCCTTGGCCATCGAGCCAAGTACATACGTACAGGCACCGCTTGCAGCCTGCAGGTACTTTTTCCCCGTCTTTCTCACGTCATGTACATATCCCATAGTCATTGCTGATAGGGATTGGTGAGGCCTTGTACTCTGTAGGGTTTCTTTGCGCGCGTGCACATAAGGCCATATGCGCCGCTATCACCACTGATGACACCTGATAGCACAATAATAAACCCGAGCGAGTCGGCCACCCCGGCATATTGTGGCCCTAAGCCTTCACGACTTCTCCAGCGGATCATGCAGCTTCATGACAAAATCCTGTGTTGTATGTATCAGACTTGGAAATCATCAGGGGACTGAAACTTCGACGATACAGGCCATCATAAATAAATAGACGCTCAAGTTGACGAGTAACTTGCCATGGATACTTGTTCACCGCAAGTATGGATAGCGCCGGACAAGCTCGCGTCTAGGTTTTTGTGATGACCTCGTGACAAAGCTTCACGTCGAAGAACATGGGGTTCTGATGCTGTAAGTTGTAATCTCAGATGTAGACAGCGACAACCTAATCTGCAGACGAGACCATCCACTTGTGCAGCTGCCTCATCATCAGCCTGCAGCATCTACTTTCTGTTACCCCGCGTAGGTGCAATTGGATAACGCGGCGCGAAACAAGAGAATTCAGTGAGGGCAGCCATATGATTGGGAGTTTGGGAGCAATATTTGACACGCGACGAACCCATCTTCCCCGCACGCCCGCAGAAATTAGGTATATAGTCGGCGCCGCCGGTACCTAGAGCATATCTGGAGTATAGAGAGCATGTACGTATGTACCTAGTCGCCGGTAGTATGGTCGCACAATAGATCTATGCATATAGATAGTCGCCCAATCATGAGGCTGCGACATAAATTGCTGTGATCAGACGTGTTCAGATGAACCTTGAAGATTCAGCTCAGCACTCGGACCGTCGAGAAGGGGGAGCAATTCCTGTCCATTTTCCCGTCTTAGTGCAGAAAGGGAGCCGGCATCAGTCAGGTTGATAATTCGAAGCCACCTTGCTGAAATACAGCAATTTGGTCCGATCAAGCAAACCTTGACCCGCAGCCCTGAGCCAGAGAATTGGTAGCATAAAAGTTTGGCAAAAGTCCTTTGAACTCTCCCCGGCGTGAAGGTAGCACTCAAGACTCAAGAGCTGCAACTTCCTCCGATATGCATAATGAAGTTTGGCGCACGGAGTCTGGTCCTGTCCCAATCAAGCCCTCTCAGCCTGGAGCTTGCCACACGAACGGTTTGCAGTGTCTGCGTGAAGGCGGGGGGGACCCTTACAAGGGGGCGTGTAATATGGCATGTGGTGTATGATGATGATGGGTGACACATAGGATATGGGGCCGGGGTGAACATGTATTGGATATCCCAGTCCATATACAAATCTGGAAAGCATCGTCTGTCTCGGCGAGAAAACCCACTTTGTGCTGTATGATGGGCGCGACTATGTACGGACAAGACCGAAGAGGGTGTGTTTGATAGCCTCGTTTTTCCCCGTAGCAAGCAATATGGCAACGACGATGGGACGTTGACTAGCATGCGTTACAAAATACTCGTCGCCCACAGGGCAAGCTTTTCTGTGGTCAGAAAGAAAAGCGTGGCCAGAAAGAAGATGGCTTGGACTGTGGGCAAACAAGGCGGAGGAAAAAGAATGGCCAATAAGCCTTGGTTGAGCAGGTATAAGTTTGCATTTATGTCTTCTTTGAAATTGGAATTGGAGAAGTGGTTCAAAGGAGAAGCCAACTCGAAGCCAACTCGAAGCCAACTCGAAGCCAACTCGAAGCCAACTCGAAGCCAACTCGAAGCCAACTCGAAGCCAACTCGAAGCCAACTCGAAGCCAACTCGAAGCCAACTC